>ML110425.1:0-28510 GCA_003697995.1 Taxidea taxus jeffersonii
AGAGAGAGAGAGCAAGCTCGCACAAGCAGGCAGAGTGACAGGCAGAAGTAGAGACAGAAGCAGACTCCCCACCAAGCAAGGAACCCGATGTGGGATTCAATCCCAGGACCCGGGGATCACAACTCCAAAGGCAGTACCTTAACCAACTGAGTCACCCAGGTGTCCCCCATCTTGGTTTTTCTGCACTGGTTTTCCTAAGGTCAGAGATCAGAATCCCTCGAAGTGCTGGGACATCTATTCTGTGCAAAAAAATTCTACCAAAGTGATTTTCGCTCTCCTACATCTCTCCCTCCACGCTGCCCCAAGTGCCCACCCAGGAGTGCATCATCTTCCTTAGTTGTACCTCTGGATACCTGTACAATAGATCAACACAAATGTTTGCATTTCAGCTGATCCTGAGCCTGTTAGTCAAGAGGAATTCAAAGTCCCTGGAAATGCCCTTGTTCTAAAGATTAAGAGCCCAAGCCTACTGCTGTTGGTGAATTTCACTTGGCCAGTATCTAGACTTAGAGCAAACTACCATGGCACCAGGGATCTGCTGAAAGTTTAGTGGTCCTTTAGAGGGCTTGGAATAATGATGCTAATTTGAATCTCGGAGCTACCTGATAGAAGTCTGACCCAGTGCAGGTGCACCGACCTTTTTATTACCTACCTTCCTCATCTGGAAAAAAAGGGATAAGAATTGTACCACAGAGCTGTCATGAGATAAATGAGTTAATACACCAGGAAAGTGACTGGAAGGGCACTTGTCACAGAATAAGACCTCATTTAGAGCTCAAGGCAAAATTAGAAAGTGGACTCGGGTGGCCATTATTGGCAGCCACAGAAAGATAGGAACCAAAGGAATTTCCTGGAGCCACTTCCAAGTGGAAAATGGGATCTTAAGCAAGCTTCGCTTTATTTCAAATCCTAAAATGCGGAAAAAACAGCCGCTGCCGACAAACATACTATGTTTAGGTAAGGTAACTAAAAGGAACTGCTCCCAAGGAAAACAATCTCAGTTGATTCTTATCTTTCAGGTATTTTCCCCTGCCCAGCCTCAGCCCAACCAACCACAGAGGCTGAATGGCTAGCAGCTCTTGGAAAAGAAACTCTCACCATTCCGGGCGGGGGCGGGTGGGGGGGTTCTGTGGGATCAGGTTTTATTTCTGGCGCTGGAAGACTGGTAGAGAGATTCGTTTTTATTTATATCACCAAGCCAGAGCTGCAAAGGACCATCTCACTCTAGCACAAATGGAAAGCAGAGGTCTTTACAATTCACACTCTAGAGCCTCAAACCTAAGGACAGGAGAGCGCACGCATATTGCTTGGGGGCTCAAAGGGAAGCAGCCCTTTCATTCACAACCCTGATAGTGGGTTGAAATAACCCCGCAGTCCGGCAAGTTGGGAGCAGCAGCAGGAGCTGAAAAACAGCAGCAGAGAACCCCACGGCGCTCTTTTATAGCGGCAAGAACGCCTGCTGGCAGGTGCCCGGCGGCGGGCGGCCACCTGATGGAGAACTGGCTCGGGGGGCTGTGTCCTCCACCCTCACCCTCTTTCTCGGGATGTCTGATGGAGTTCTCTCCGGGGAGTACTCTCCACCTGTCCCCCAGGGGCGGCGGGTACAGCCTGAGCTCTTGGGGCCACCGGGGATTTCCCTGCACCGCGGCGCCTGGGGCAGGCGACCAGCGGGAGGGAAGAGCACAGCTCCCGAGGGGAGGCTCGGAAGCGTCCGGGTGGACGAGCGTGAAGAGAACAAAACAGTCTGCAGCCGTGCGGTGGCCTCCGCGTCCGGGCAGCCCCGCGGCTGGAGGGCGAGAAGGCGCAGCACTGGGGTACCCGTTCGGCGGGCTGGCTGCGAGCGCAAGGCGGCCACCTCCTCCCCCACTGCCCGCTCCTGCTCCGACTCGCAGCTCGCGCCGCCGGGCTTCGGAGACCCGCGCCCCAGCTCCCGCGGCCAAGGTTAGGGCGCGCCACCTGTACTGGTCGAACTTGGCGTACGCTGCCCACTCGGCGGGGTCGCTCTCGTAGGCTTCCATGACGGCCTGCACCTCCTCCACGTTGACCTCCTCGCCGGCGAAGAGCTGGTGCAGGAGGCGGATCAGATCCTCCAGGCTCCGCGGTTTGAGCACCTCGGTCTGCTCCATCCCTCGCGGAGCTGGCGGCGGTGCGGGAGCTGAGAGCGGGGGAGCTGGGGGCGAGGGAGCGTAGCTGCGGGCTGGACAGCTGCACGCACACACACAACCCCCAAACGCGAGTGTCCTAGACTGAAGAGCTCCCCGAACCCAGAGCAGAGCAGAGGATCCGGGCTCGCGAAAGAACGCGCCGAGAACCCAAATCCGAACCGAGTCTGCTGGGTTCTGCAGCCCCGGCCCTTTTTAAGCTCTCGGAGTCGGCGGGACTGTACCAACGGCCCTCGGAGGGTGGGGAGAGGCGGGGAGCGACCTGGGGACCGTGGCGGGGGCGGCGGGAGCGTGCGGACAAGGTCCACGCGCGCCGCCCCGACCCCCCCCGCCCCTGGCACCGCGGCGCTCCCGGGGGCCCCCGGCTCCGCGTCCCCGCCTGCTCGGTGGGCTGCGCGCGGTCCCCCGTCCACCTCCGCGCGGCGCGTTGTGTCCGCCCATCCCGGCCCCTCCGCCCGCGCCCGCAGCGTTCCGCTCCCCGCCGCCGCGGTTCGCGAGGCGAGGACGTAGACCGAAGAGGTTCGGGAGAAGGCTGGGGGGACGCTGACGAGGGGGAAAGGAGACCCACCCTTCCAAATAGAGCTGAAGAATTGTGAATTGTTTGCGAAGGTTGACGACGAAGTCCACTCCCTGGCTGGAGAGCTACTGTGTCGTCGACTGAGAAGTCTCCATAAAGCGCTCCAGGCTGGGTGGAAAAGCAAAACAAAAAGAAGTGGAAGTCTTTCTTGGGGCGGGGAGCCAAACCTAAATGTATTGTACTGAAAATGCATGTTCACAAAGGACACTCGGGTCTCGAGCAAGTCTGGGGAGACGACGAAGGTCAGGGACCCCTCTCCGGCTTTAAAATCAAACAGTTCCTTTAAAATCTCTTCTGTGCGGGACGCCTGGGTGGCTCAGTTGGTTAAGCGGCTGCCTTCGGCTCAGGTCATGTCCCAGCGTCCTGGGATGGAGTCCCACATCGGGCTCCTTGCCCGGCCGGGAGCCTGCTTCTCCCTCTGCCTCTGTCTACCACTCTGCCTGAGCTCGTGCTTTCTCTCTCTCTCTCTCAAAAATAAATAAAATATTAAAAAAAAATAAAATCTCTTCTGTGCAAAGACCGGGTGGATCATTGATGGCTCCTAAAGCAGTTAAAGGGTTCTAATTAGACTATTAAAATCAAATCGAAGCGTGCACTTGAAGGAGCCTACTGTTTAGGGAAAGGTGTTTCTATGCTGTGCAGGGCGCTCAGCACGCTTTCGGAATGAGACGACCTGAGTGTGAATGAAAATAAGTGTGAGGGACAGATTCATTCCTTCTCATAAACGGACCCAGGGAATAATTCGGATTTAAGGTCTAAATTTCTGCAAGACTGGTCTTTCCCTGCTTCCTCCCCACCCCCATTTTGCTTCACAGTATGTGTGTCTCTATACTTAAATTTACTTGTGCCATGTCGTAAGTGCCCTAAAGTTATATTCGAAACATCACTGTTTAAACTGATTACACTATAAATATTAACAATATTGTTAGGGAGTAAAAACGACAGTTCTATCGCCATTGTTCAGAAAGAAGTGGAAAGCACCTCAGAAGCTAATCTTTTGTGATACAGGTTGCTGAGAGATGGTTAATTGATGTATTCTGGGGCAGGGTACTTTGTACATGCTTTTTATTGTTTACTCGGGTTTTTTTGTGTGTTTTCTGTTGAGTCTCTTAATTACTTCGTTTTAACTATCCTAATCTGCTTTCACTGGCTCTTCTTGACCCTCAAAGAATTCAAGAATCTTACCTAATATAGCCGTATCCATGCATTCGTATTCATTGCCTCTCTTCTCTACATCTTCCCACAAACACAACTTCATTGGTTGTTTCCATGTGGATGTCGCCCACTTCTCCCTAATTTTACATACCGAGACCAGTTCTATTTAACATCATTTGGCACCTGAAATGCAACATATTTGAAACTCCTTTCAAGCAAGGCTTTTTAACTCCTGGAGATTCTATTTCTTCTGCAGTGAGGCAACCTAGGCTCAAAAACCACATCCATCATGGTCTATCCCCTTTCCTTGCTTCATTCTCAAACCCTTCTACCAAGTGCCACATTTTATACCACCATTATCTTTTATGATTTCCTGCCTTTCTACTCCTATTGTTACTACACATGCTTAAGCATCTATGTTGGCTAGATTGTTGCAGACCTCCTAAACAGCATTCCTTGGTTCCAGAAAACTACCCTCCTCTCCCCCTGCCTTTGGGTAAATTCTTTATTCACAGCCACTTAGATTCTTAGCCTAAGGAAACAACTCATGATGTCACTTCCTAGTCCGATATTTTCAGTAGCTCTTATTTCTAATACACAAGTTTGTCAATTGAGCATTCAAAGTTCTCCACCTTTTGCCATTATTTACTTTAACAAATAGATCTTCCAGCGAAATGGAAGTAGCAACTATCTTGTGTTTACCCAATCCATTCTTTTGCTTAAGCTTCTTCTCGTGACTAGATTCTAGAAGGCCATTTCCATATATTCAAATCTTACCCTAAGGTCTTAGCTCAAATGCTTTTCTCTCTCTCGAGTGAACTGTATTTCCCCCTGAACTGGGGTGATAATCAGTATCCTTCTTAGGGCACTTACTACATCAGAGCATGTTAATAGTTGCTTATGGGAATCATAATGTGACACACAGAACCTTTAGGACAGTCTCTGCTTACATTTTATTTCTATATCCCCCTCAGTGCCCAGCACACAGTGCCCTGTGTATGCATGAGGGGCAAAGTTAGGAAAAACAAAAGTAATTGTCTAGAGTAATTGGATTGCTTGATTTTCTTTAGGGATCCTGGTGTAGTGAGTTCAAATCCAGCAGATTTCTCTCAATTGTTTTTGGTTTCTGTGCAAAGGACACCTGAATTCTTCCCAGAACAGATACACTGCTGGAAAAGGAGGAGAAGGAGGAAGAGGAAGAAGAAATTAGAATAAGAAGGAAATGATTGGCATCATAGGCTCTATTAACAGAAGTAGAATACCTAGATCCAGGGAAGTAGTATTTCCACTATACTTGGCATTGCCCAGGGCAATGATTATCACATTTTCAGACACTGACGTAGGGTAGATATCCACAGAAGGGAACAAGAGTTACTAAAGGTCTGGAAATAATGGTCTATCCATCCATTCAACATATTTTAAAAAAGCACGTGCTATATGCTAGGCACTCTTCATAAAATGGAAGGCTCTGCCCTTACAGGGCTTATGCTCTGGGAGTGGCGGAGAGGAAGAGTGACATGCCAGCCAATATTACAGTATGTGCGGAGAAATGGACACATAATGCATACAAATGTATAATGGAGACAAAAACAGCAGGAGAAGTGGGATAGAGAGGGTGGTGAGGATCTGTCATTTTACCGGTGTTTAGGGGAATACTTCCCTGACGAAGGGGTATTTCAGCAGGGACTGAAGAAGTTAGTGAGATTTGTAGCCATCTGGGGGAAGTTTACAGGTAAACAGTTAAATGCAAAAGCCCAGGGAGGAAATATTAAGTGTTTGATGAACATAGATGTGGGCAGCTGTGCGTGGAAGTAGGGACTACAAATCAAATAGGCCCTCAAGGAACAATGTAAATCACTGAGGGAGTTTGGCCAGAGAGCAAGCAGATCAAGGGAAGCCAATTACTTGGCTATTAACAACCATCTGAGTGAGAGGTAACAGTGGCTTTGGCCAGAGTACTGGCAGAAGAGAGGACAAATGGCTGCTTTTGTAATAGGTTTTGAAGGTAAAGCTGTTAGGATTAGCAGATTTGGAAGTGGATTGTTAGAGAGGGATCAAGAATGAGCCACAACGGGGTGCCTGGGGTTGGGCTCAGTAAGTTAAGTGTCTGCCTTCGGCTCAGGACTCCATCCGGAGTTCCAGGATGGAGTCCTGAGCCAAGCCACTGTGTTGGGCTCACTGCTCATCAGGGAGTCTGCTTCTCCCTCTCCCTTACCCCCCATCCCCAGCTCCTGTTCTCTCTCTTGCTCACTCTCTTCTCTCTCAAATAAATAAAATCCTTAAAAAAAAAAAAAAAGGAAAAGAGTCACAATGACTGTAACAGATTAGCCATTGACTAAGATTTAGGGTGACTGGGGTGGGAATGAGGAAAAAGATAAGCTTTGACGATCTAGGTAGTAGAACAAACTGCAAATAGTTGGAAGAGGCAGGAGGAAGACAGCTTTGTAAGGAACACAGCCGTCTCAAAACGGTAGAGCCTTCTTTATGGTGACTGCTCTGAGCAGTCAACATACACTGCCCGTCTATCTGCTGTGAGGACACAGACGAACTGCAGATTTGTAAGGACTCTTCTAACCTACTCAAACATACATGGTTTATTATTCATTAACATTATGTAAGAGAACAGGTACATCTAGTATCTGGTACCAAACCTTTTCCTTTCCATTATTTCTAAAAATTCAAGTTAAAAACACCCAAGATTTCAGGGGCATCTGGGTGGCTCAGTGGGCTAAGCCTCTGCCTTTGGCTCACGTCATGATCTCAGGGTCCTGGGATCGAGCCCCGCATCAGGATCTCTGCTCAGCAAGGAGTCTGCTTCCCCCTCTCTGCCTGCTTGTGATCTCTGTCCATCAAATAACTAAATAAAATCTTAAAAAAAAAAACACTCAAGATCTCAATTTAAATCTAAAAACCTGCCTAATGAGAATGAAAGTGCTGAGAATAAGGATCTTATCTTATATACCAAAGCTGAGAGCATATAGGCACTTAGTGAGTGAAGGTACAAATAAGAGTTGTTTCAAGGCTTTCGACGGATTTTGCTTAACTGCCCCTTGAAAATGTGGTGTCCATTCATATTTCATGCACCAAGAATATGATGGGACTTCCTTCCCCACTTCACCAATATTGGCAGTCACCATGCTTTTCTACAACTGCTAGTGTGGTGACAATTAGCATCTCATAGTTATTTGGGTAAGTAAGGGGGTTCTGCACTTTTTGTGCTTTATTAGGCATCTGTATTATAATTTTTATTTTTCTTTTTTAAATTTAAGCTTTTTTATTTAAATGTATTATAAATTTTTAAAAAAAATTTTAATTTCCATATAGTTAACAGTGGTATGATAGTTTCAGGTGTATGATACAGTGATCCAACAATTCCATGCGTCACCTAGTGCTCATCACAAGGGCTTTCCTTAATCCCCACCATAACTTCACCTATCACCCCCACACTTTTTCTTCTATGAATTACGTTTTAATGTTTTTGCTCACTTTCCTGGTTTTTTTTTCCCTCCAACTGGTATGAGTTCTTCATACACACTAGAAATTAAGACTATACATATGTATGTTGCAAATATTTTATCTTCAGCCATATAAAAATTTAAAATTTATTTTAATGTTGCTTTGCCATGTTAAATATTTTGCAGGTTGCATTTAAAAAGTTCATTTAATGTATAATTAATTACTAACTATGAATGTATAAGAAAATGTACTAAATATTATGTGTGCGTAGCAAATAAACCAAAAAGGATCCTATTTTCAGGCACATTACAATCATGGAGGGTTGTTATTTGCATGTTTGTTTATTTATTTTTTATTTGTCAGAGAGAGAGCGAGTGAGCACAGGCAGAGTGGTAGGCAGAGGCAGAGGGAGAAGCAGGCTCCCTGCCGAGCAAGGAGCCCGATGTGGGACTCGATCCCAGGATGCTGGGATCATGACCCGAGCCGAAGGCAGCCGCTTAACCAACTGAGCCACCCAGGCGTCCCTATGCATGTTTATTTTATTTTATTTTAAAGATTTTATTTATTTGAGAGAGAGAGGGAATGAGAGAGAGAGAGCACGAGCATGAGAAGGGGGAGGGTCAGAGGGAGAAGCAGACTCCCTCCTGAGCAGGGAGCATGATTCGTGACTCCATCCCGGGACTCCACAATTATGACCTGAGCTGAAGGCAGTCACTTAACCAACTGAGCAACCTAGGCTCATGCACGTTTATGATACACTACGCAGTAGGGTTGTGATATGCACGTTTATAATACATTATACAGTAGGGCTGTGATAGTGAAAGTTCGCTGTGAGTGTTCTTATGAAGCAGAGAGTATCCTGAATGATTTAGACAGGCTTTAAGTAAAGTTGAATTCGGAATTAGGCAGAGAGGTTAAGATGTGAAGCAGGGGAAATTCTAGGTACACTTGCACAAGTCAACTGCATGAGCAGCTGTCAGGAAAAGGCACATTTAGGGAACAGTGCATTATCTGGCGTGGGCTGGCTAATGTTGTAGAGAAGGAGTAACACTGCATCTGCTGAATTGTTTTGAACACTTTCCCCTTCCATTATGTGGTCTGTAGCCGCCTTTACCAGTGCCAGAAGCTTACCCAGGATAGTATAAACCTTGGAAAATGAAGCAGAAGGTGCAGGAAGGGAGATTTTCATTTTCATACCCCTTGCACACCATGGACCAGCCCATTTTGGGTTACGCGCAGATGAATCAGGTTGACTAACACCATACAATCTAAGACATGGTCTGCACTTTCAGTTCTCTAATCTGAGAATAGGTATTTGAGGTCCCTCGAGGGTAAAACGTCTAGGAAATCATAGATGCCACACTATCAAATCTTTTTTGGATCACTAACATTTTTAGCTTACCTTAGACCCTAAGTACGGGGAGATCCTGATGAGATCCTTGGCATGGATACAGTCAGAGGTGGAAGCACTGTACTCCATTATTATCTATGTTCTGCGGGCTCTAGGTCACTGTTGCATGGTAGGATAAAGCATGACATAGCAGACATCGATTTTCTCATAAACACGGAAAACTTAAAAATATAACTGGAAGGTTCAGTGCCCTCCAACCTCCAGGTTTAATTACAATTAAAACAGTTTACACCAAATAGCTGCAAAAAATTTGTGAAGTGTATTTTAGTTTCTAGTCACCCAATAACTTGTGAAATCCAGGCTTAAAAGTAAATGTTGCAAAGTCAGCATAGAATGATAAAATCCTTTGGGTAAGGATTTAAGATATAATAGTGTAAATACTGTTTGAAAAAAATGTAAAGTCCTATATATTCTTCAAGGTTATTAGAGATGAAAACAGGTAAAGTATGGGGGCTCCTGGCTCAGTGGGTTAAGCGTCTGCCTTCGGCTCAAGTCTTGATCCCAGGGCCCTGGGATCAAGCCCTGCTTCAGGCTCCTTACTCAGTGGGGAGTCTGCTTCTCCCTCTGCCTCTGCTACTCCCTCTGTTCATGCTCTCAATCTCTCTCAAATAAAATCTTTAACACAGGGACGCCTGGGTGGCTCAGTTGGTTAAGCAGCTGCCTTCGGCTCAGGTCATGATCCCAGCGTCCTGGGATCGAGTCCCACATCGGGCTCCTTGCTTGGCAGGGAGCCTGCTTCTCCCTCTGCCTCTGCCTGCCACTCTGCCTGCCTGTGCTTATTCGCTCTCTTTCCCTCTCTCTGACAAATAAATAAAATCTTAAAAAAAATCTTTAACACAAACAAAAAGGTATGTATATTTAGCTAACCTGAGATTTTCTTCACTGTAAATGTAATTGTTCCCTAGCATACGCTAAGCTAATATAGGGCAGATCATTAAAAATAAGGTACATTGTGGGATTAAAGGGACAAAAGTGTAGTTCAAAGGTTTTTGACAAAATCATATATTCCTATTACCTTTGAAAATAAACACTTAGAATTCTTGTATACATTTTAGATCCTGCTTGGACATTTCATTCAATTTATTGGAATGCTTTTTGAAATACTGCATTACCATTACAATACAGAATGATATAATACAGACTCGTACTTCAATTACCAGTCTAATAGCTTCAGGGAAAATGGGACTTTTAGTCATAGCATGAAATATACATAGAATCTAAGGCTATCCAATTATTCGAGTGTTTTCAACGTAAAAAATAAACTGTAAAAAACTCAAAAGATGTTGCTAGGTTTACTGAGTGCTTCTGACACTGTAAAAATAAGACATAAAATAACACCAGTTACAACTATTAGGACTCAGTCATTTAAACAACAGGACTGAAAAGAACTGTATGACTTAATTGTCCAGAATTTGTAAAATTCCTTGTTTCCCAATAAAATAATTCTAAACCACACATATTCTTTAAAGCAGCTTTCCAGTGTATCAACACATGTGCTCTCTTGGCTAGCTGTTTGCTAGAAATTAGCAGGAATTGCTTTTTTCCTCCACTATCATCTTGAAAAGGTAGAAAACCAAACTCCTTAACTCCTTCTGCCAGCTAGGCTGCCCCCTACTGGACTGTGTAAGACATAAAGCCAGCAGGACATGAGAAAAGGCATACCCATAACTCAAATTGAACTTCCCTGAATACGCACTGAAAGAATCCTTCAGAGAACTGACTTTCACAGTGGGGGAAAAAAAAGCAGCAGAGTGTCCCTTCTACAAGTAAATGATTTCAGTCACTGAGAATTGGTAGAAAAGCTTTCTACAGTCTTAGTCTCCTTTTTCAACTCCTTGGTGGCCAATCTGGAACAGTTGTAGTTAATGGGTATACTGTAAAGCCAAACTTTTATGATGATTTGTGTATTAATACAAATCACATTTTTGTGAGTCCATCTACTCTATGGATTTCTTTATGCATAAACACGATTCATAGTAGATACATGCTGTGTAAATCACATACACAAGTCTCTTGTCACAAGTATCGACTTTTTCCAGAGCTGTTTGCTTTGTGAAGATTCATTTGGGTAGCAAGAGCTTTTTCTCTGTACTTCATCCCCAGGCCTGAGATTTGCAGTAATGCAGGACCAGTTTACCATCACTGCCAAAACACTACAAAAAGAGAAAAAAAGGCAATAAATTAAACTCCATTTAATTATCATTCCTAGATGAGACTAAGGAAAAGAATGTCATAATCTCTCCTTTCATGACAGCTAAGAATGGCATATCATCTCTTAAAATGTTGTGAGTTCATGATCACATAATACACACAGATATGCATACTCCATTAGGAAACAAAGCACTGATGTTTATTACCTCATAGAGGGTTCCAACTTCCTGGTCTGGGGAGGGGGCAAAGGACTGATTCACATAAATAAACTGAAAGAAAGAAAAAAAAGAGGATTCATTTTTTTTTTTAAAAGATTTTATTTATTTATTTAACACAGAGAGATTGAGATCACAAGTAGGCAGAGAGGCAGGCGGGGCGGGGTGGGGGGAGCAGGCTCCCTGCCGAGCAGAGAGCCCGATGCAGGGCTCGATCCCAGGACCCTGGGATCATGACCTGAGCCGAAGGCAGAGGCTTTAACCCACTGAGCCACCCAGGCGCCCCAGAGGATTCATTTTTAATGATATCCTGATTAATCTGCACTTTTCTGGGTTCAGTCAGCTATTTCAATCTGTTTTCAGAATTGTAAAAAGCTTCCCTAGACTCCTTCTAACTCCTGTAACTTACTTAACTAATGAGATCTCTCAAAGATCAATCACATCTTTCCTCTGGAGGACTAAAAGAACAGAACTTCTGGTCCTAGAATAGTGGTTCCCAACTTTTTATAACTAAGAAACTTTTAAATATTGTCTTTACAAATAGCATTTGAAGGTTCATTCAAGAAGGTAATTACTGGAGGGACGCCTGGGTGGCTCAGTGGGTTAAGCCGCTGCCTTCGGCTCGGGTCATGATCCCAGGGTCCTGGGATCGAGTCCCACATCAGGCTCTCTGCTCGGCAGGAAGCCTGCTTCTCCCCTCCCCTCTCTGCCTGCCTCTCTGCCTACTTGTGTGATCTCTTGTCTGTCAAATAAAATCTTAAAAAAAAGAAGAAGAAGGTAATTACTGGAAATACTCATTTTCCCACTTAAAGACAGAATTTCTTCTGATAAAATTCTCTACATAGCCCCAAATCAAGAAATCTAATATTTGAGCTATATGTGCACTTTGCTGGGGTGTGTATGTGTGTGACAAACATGGTTGGAGATATAGACCTTGTTATCACCTGTGAAAACTCTCAAAGGTATTGCACTTCAGGCCAGGCAGAGTACCACTACTAAGTCACTTTCAGACAGGTGAGGTTAAAAAAAAAACAGTAACATAACTGAAGTAAAAAAGTAACATAGCCTTGTTCCTTAATGGATTCACTCTTAAATGATTCAGTTTGATCTATTTTTACTAAAACATTTCTAGTACTTAGAACATTTCTGGGAGCACCTGGTTGCCTCAGTCTGTTACATGTCTGCCTTCAGCTCAGGTCTGGGATCCAGCCCTGCATCAGGCTCCCTGCTCAGCCAGAAGTCTGTTTCTCTCTCTCAAATAAATAAATAAATCTTAAAAAAAAAAAAAACAAAAACCAGTAACAAAACCAAAAAAACAGTTTTGAAGACCCTAAAACGAAAGGCCACAGTGTCCAAGGGGCTTTTGATAATTTTTTAAGAAAACAAAACATATTATTTGAAGGTAGCATATTCAATTTTCCTTTGTAATCAAATTCTAAGACTAAAATTTCCTGGGCTTAACGTAGTCTTTAAAGAAAAAAAATAGCACTGGAATAGCTGCTTGAGAGATACAACATGGGTTACCAGATGTAACAAGAATAAATATTGCTTCCATGTCTCTCCAAGGCAATACAGTGTAATTAAGAATGGAAACTCTCTAAGAGATAGATCTAGGTTTGAATTTTGGCTCCAAATACAAATAACCTCTCTCACCCTGTTTCCTTATTTGTAGATGTGGAAAATAACAATAGCTGTTCTTCACAGGGCTGCTGGGAAAGATAAAATTAGATAGGACACATCATGTATCAGTGCCTGATATATGTACTCAACAGACACTAGTTATAATGATTAAATTATTTCAAAATAGTCCATGCATCATTATCAATTCATGATTAAGACTGAGTAATGTTCTAACATAAAAACTCAGGAACTTACCAGAAATCAGTGTGCCTTTTAATGTGAATTTCCTAAAATACATACATATTTAATTTGTGTTTAGTTCCTGGCAGTTTGACTGGACAGAGATTTTAGTCTTGGTACATTTTAAATTAGAAGAAGGGCTCTCATGACTGTTTATTTTAGCAAATAGTCATTGAGTGTCTCCTATATGCTAGGAACTGCACAAAGTGTGGAGCTATGAAGATTATTATGATCTCTTCCCTCAATGAGTTGTTGATCTAATGGAGAGGCACATACATAAACAGAAAAGAATACAGATGGGCAAAGTGCTTGTGACAAGGTATACAGCGCAGAGATGTGGCATTAGTTCAACCTAGCAGAAAGGTCAGGAAGTTTCCTGGAGGGGATACCTGAGAAATAAGTAGGATTTAACTAGGTGAAGAGAATAATAAGGGCTTTGGAGGCAAATGGGCAAAAGTAAGGACTGTGAGTGTTGAGGGAACAGTAGAGTAGATGTAGTAGAGAACTACAGGAACTTAATGTGCTTCACAGAACAGGAGTTAGCAATTGAAAGCGACTAATAAAAAAAAAAGCAATACACCTAATTTAAAATTCCATGAAAGTAAATTGTTCATGATGCAATATTTTGCTAAATGCTACAATGCAGGAAGATAAAAATTATTCTCAAAAATGATTTTGTGGGGCACCTGGGTGGCGCAGTGGGTTAAAGTCTCTGCCTTTGGCTCGGGTCGTGATCCCAGGGTCCTGAGACTGAGCCCTGTGTCGGGCTCTTTGCTCGGTGGGGAGCCTGCTTCCCCACCCCCTGCCTGCCTCTCTACTTGTGATATATTAAATAAATAAATAAATAATCTTGTTTTGGGGTGCCTGGGTGGCTCAGTGTGTTAAGCTTCGCCTTTAGCTCAGGTCATGGTCTCAGGGTCCTGGGATCAAGCCCTGCACTAGGCTCTCTGTTTAGCGGGGAGCCTGCTTCCCCCTGCCCGCTGCTGCTCTGCCTACTTGTGATCTCTCTGTCAAATAAATAAATAAAATCTTTTAAAAAAAAGATTTTGTTTTTAAATCACTAGTCTTTACTTTCATTGTTATGAAACTTTCTGTAGTAGGTTCCTCAGGAAGGGTTCATGGGAACAATTCCAAGTTCTTGTGCATTCCTAATAGTTTATGTCTACTGAAAGTCAGTTTTTGGGGTGCTTGCATGGCTCTGTCAGTAAAGCATCCAACTCTTGGTTTTGGCTCAGGTTATGAACTCAGGATCTTGCTATCAGCTCTGAGTCAGGCTCTGTGCTCCAGATGGAGTCTGCTTGAAATTCTCTCCTTCTCCATCCCCCTGGGCTTCTCCCCAGCTTGCATGCCCGGGCTCATGTATGCCCAACCACTGACAAAATAAACAAAGTCAAATTTGTTGCATATAATTTTTTTAAAGATTTTATTTATTTATTTGACAGAGAGAGATCCCAAGTAGGCAGAGAGGCAGGCAAAGAGAGAGGAGGAAGCAGGCTACCCACCGAGGAGAGAGCCCGATGTGGAGCTCGATCCCAGGATCCCGAGATCATGACCCGAATCAAAAGCAGAGGCTTCAACCCACTGAGCCACCAGGCGCCCCATTGCATATAAAATTCTTATCTCACAGTTTCTTTTCTTATAATTTTGCTATCAATGTTTGATAATTTTCTTTCAAAGTCATGTCTTTTTTTCCCTCTATGTGGCTAAAGAAGTTTGTTTTTTTTTTTTTTTTTAATTTCAACCCTAGTTAATCTCATCAGAATACTTCTTGGTGCTTATTATTCTTTGTTGATATGGTCAGGTAATTTTTCAATATGTAGTTCCAATTCTTATTAAGAAATTTCCCTTGAGGGGCACCTGGGTGGCTCAGTGGGTTAAATAAAGCCTCTGCCTTCAGCTTAGGTCATGATCCCAGGGTCCTGGGATCAAGCCCCACATCGGGCTCTCTTGCTCAGCGGGAAGCCTGCATCCTCCTCTCTCTCTGCCTGACTCTGCCTACTTGTGATCTCTGTCTGCCAAATAAATAAATAAAATCTTTAAAAAAAAAAAGAAATTTCCCTTGATTAATACTTTTATTCATTTTGTTCTTTTGCTTTTTCAGGGACTCCTGTTATCCGTATGTTCACTGCCCTTTGTTCATATTCTATTACTTGCCTCCTTTTCTGAAATATTTTTTACCTTTCTTTTTGATTAAAAAAATTGGTCTTTATTGGGCTCCTGGAAGGCTCAGTCAGTTAAGCATCTAACTCTTCATTTTGTCTCAGTGCCATGAGATCAAGCCCTGAGTCAGGCTCTGCACTGAGCCTGGAGACTAAGATTCTTTCTCCCTCTCCTTGGAAAAAAGAAAACACACACACACACACAGAGCACCAAAAACCAGGGTTTTTTTGCCTTCTATTTTTTCTAAGGCATTATTGGTAATTTGCTCTTATGTTTCTCCTACTTAAATCTCCATTTCCAGAATAATTTCTTTTTATTTATAATTCTTTTCCTGAGCTCTGTCACTTCAATTGAGTTTTCCTAATGCTGATTTCTGATATTCTTTCTCATCTTTTATCATTTTAATGTCTTTTAGCTTGTTCTGAAATATTGTTAGTTATTGACCTGTATCACAGGCACATCTTTTTGGCATGCTTTCATTGTCTTCAGGAATGTTATTTTTCTTTCTTATAACATTGTATGGGGATTTGACCTTGATTCTCCTCTGTTGCTCCTTTTTTTTTTTTTTTTAAAGATTTACTTATTTACTCTCTTGAGAGAGAGAGCACGTGTGGGAGGGTGTGAGGGAGAGGAAGAAAGAAGAATCTCAAGCAGACTCTGTGCCAAGGGCAGAGCCTGACATGGGGCTCTATACCAGGACCCTGAGATTGGGATCCAAGCAGAAACCAAGAGTCAGCCGCTTAAACAACTGTGCCACCCTGATGCCCCTCCATTGCTTATTTTTATATGTAGTTTCTTCAACTTTAGCTTTCTACTCTGTTCCTCTCCACTTTGACCTGTATTTATTTCTCTTTCCTTCTTCTTTCATGTTACTAACCCTGCTCAATTTTGTTTCACTTCTAGAAGTTCCACCTCAGTGTGGGGTCTTGTCCTGCGATGGAGCCCTACTGAGTCTGTTTGGAGAGTTAGACTGCTCCAGCCCCTTCAGCCCTCCTTGGGGCAGAAGCATTGTAATCACCTGCTACTGCAGAGGAACAAATCCTCTCAATTTCAGCTACTGTACTTATGGCCTGCTCTACTTCCCAGTGAATACAGGCTGGCTCTATTATTCTCTCAGTGCTGCCAGGTGCCAACCCTGTTGCTTCTTTCAGCACATTTGGTGATACCATGCATTTTAGGATTCATGAGGATACTCCTTCATCTAGGTTTGTTGTAAATACTCAACTGTTTTTTGGTTTTGCTGTCTAATCAACAGCATTTTTGGGGGAATGTGAAGATCCAGTCATGCCTCTGACACCACTATCTTCATAGAATCCCTAGCATTATATTTTCCTTAACATCCATTTTGCTTAAATTACTGTGGGGTACATCTAGATGAAAGTCAGATGTGAGTTCTAGTTCAGTCTAGGAAACTGACAAAATGATTCTACTTTTGTTTCCTTTGCTTCAATGGAAAGAACTAATCAGATTCACTACAAGGGCTTGAAGTTGAACCATATGAAACTGCTATTTTTATACTACTGATGGCAGTTTTTACATGGTTCAAGCTAATACACATTGGTATCAAGCAAGTGCTTTCAGATTACTTAATATAGGCAACACAGAGTCAAGACTCTAACATGGAACATGGCATCATTTCATCTTCTATTCAGAAATTTCTGATAGTAATGGCTTAATTATTTGGCACTCTTCCAGTTTTCTATTTCACCAACTCTTCGGGCTATATCCCTAGTACAGACAGCCTCTGCTCATTTCTCCCAAGTCTATGTCCTCAGTCCGCTAACATTTCCATTTAGTCTTAGATGCTAGTAAAGTCCTCTGCTCCTGAGATTTTAGCTACCATAAGTATATGGATGACGTTATAACCTGCCACCCATCCTTGGCATTTCTTTAGTTAAATTCTATACGGCGATCTTGTAAAACATGCTTTTCTCACTCTAACTGATCACAAAAGCAACTTCCTCTGGAAGATTCTTTGGCTCTATGCTATTCCTGCCTCAAACACCTTCTATTGATTGACCTACCTTGCACTTACTTTTGTACCTATAACTTTCATGAGAGTCACTTACAGCCAACTCTTAGGTCAGTTTCTTCCTCCTCAATGACAGAAAGAAAGAAATTCCAACACATACCACTATTTTTTTCTTTTTTTAAAAGATTTTATTTATTTATTTGACAGACAGAGATCACAAGTAGGCAGGGAGGCAGGCAGAGAGAGGGAAGCAGGCTCCCCACTGAGCAGAGAGCCCGACGCGGGGCTCTCTGGGATCATGACCTGAGCTGAAGGCAGACGCTTTAACCCACTGAGCCACCCAGGCGCCCCCAACACATACACTTTAATAAATTCATTCATTCATTTTATGTATTCTTACTTCTAAGTTCATAAACAACTATAACCCTCTCCAACACTAATGCATACAAATCTTAATTTGTATTTTAAAAACCCTTACTGATTCTTCATTTATCAACTACTTCTTATACTACCTGTGTTAATATTGACCAAGACTGTGATATGCAGATAAAGGTGTCTGATATATTACTTATAAAATGTGACAAAAAACCAAAACAAAACAAATACATGTAGCCATTTAAAATTCTGTAGTGAGGGGCGCTTGGGTGGCTCAGTGTTTGGTTAAAGCCTCTGCCTTAGGCTCAGGTCATGATCTCAGGGTCCTGGGATCGAGCCCTGCATCAGGCTCCCTGCTCAGTGGGGAGCCTGCTTCCTCCTCTCTCTCTGCCTGCCTCTCTGCCTACCTGGGATCTCTGTCTGTCAAATAAATAAATAAATGTTTAAAATAAGTAAATAAATAAATAAAATTCTGTAGTGAGATACCAAGTCAAAAACTAGTGGCATTTAAAATATTAATCCTTACAACTGCCACCACAAAGAGTTTACCATGTACTGTATTATGAAGTAGGTATCTTCCTTAGTTCTTCCATGACATCGCAAAAAACATACTGCTTACCTCAAGAAGATTGGGAAGGAACACTAATAGTAAAAAAAAATTTTTAAAACCCAGAACTTCTCTGTAATGTTCTAAGAGATCTTTCTGCATGAGCTTTCAGTGACTGAGGAAAAAAAAAAACCCAATACAGTAGGTAAAAAAGCAGTTTGCACTGTAAAAGCAAATCTAAAAATCATTTCATTTCTGAGTTCCCCAGAGAATTTGATGATGTACAGAAATTCCATCAAGAAAAGAAATACAGGTTTTATTTATTACTAAATAAACATATGTGGCTCCATATTCATTTCCGTGTACAACAATTATTCATAGTTGCCTAGGAACTACTGTGAATTTATATAGGGAAATGACCACTGATACTTTCTTACCAACTGTTCAGAAGCCACAAGCTTAAGGAACTTTTTGATGAAGTCAATGAGTCCTTGAATGGTTCGGGTTCGCTCTACAGCCCACTTCTTTGTTTTCATTATAGGGGTGTCTCCCACAGCTTTCAACAGGACATCAACTGTCAAAGAAAAAAACACTGGCAATTACACTGAACCATCCAAAGAAAATGTGATATAAAAGACTTCAGAAAACTTAAACCTTTAATTGATACAGTTTATGTACTTATGATACTGGAGGCATGTCCAAGATGTACAAGTGTTAGGCAATATTCTTTCTCATCATGCTTCTGTGGATTTTCTCCCCTTGATCCTACAGTCCCACAAAGACATCCCCATGAAACTGACCTTTAACATGCAGCTGTACAAAACAGGCAATTCCAAAGAGAAGAAACGAAGACAGAAGAGGAAGAAATAGTACAAAAGAAAATTAAAAAAAATATATAAGATAATGTTATGTCCTTTTTCAACAGCCAAACTAGTAAAATTATAATAATAACAGTGTAGACAATATTACTGTTGGGAAAGCAAAATTGTATACCCTTTCTGGAGAATATTATGGTAATAGATATCTAAATACTTCAAGATATACTTTGACTCAGTAACACGTCTAGGAATCTAGTCTAAGACAAATATGAGATGTGAAAAGAGTCACTTAAAAGGATTTCACCTTTGTTGAAGATTTTAATTTTATGAAAAAAAACACAAAAAACCACCCTGGTAAACCTAAATACCCAGCAAGGATATTTAGAAGACTAGTTAAATAAAGGATATTACACTCTTATGATAGAATTTATATAATACAGTAAAGCACAAAATTCTAAATCCCCTGGGTTCAAAATCCTGCTTCTGTCACTTACTAGGTTATGTATTGGGATAAGCTTTTAATCACCCTGTACCAGTTTCTCCATTTGTAAAATGAGGATATCATCTACCTCACAAGGTTGTGAGGATTAAATTAGTTAAAACACATAAAGTACTCAGAACAGTATCAGCTCATAACTCATACTTACTGAACCCTAAGATTATTAAGCTGCCACTAGAGAAACACTATAAAAACATACTTGACAGTGTGACAAAGTTATCAAAATGTACTAAATCCAAAACAGCATGTACAATATGATATGGATTTCATTAAAACCACCACAAACACACATTCACAGAAATGTGGACTATGGACTAAAATGTTTCTTCTCAGTAGTGACATTATAGACGACCATTTGATTTTATTTGTGCTTTTTGTAACCACCAAGTTTTCTACAATAAACTTAATAAGCTAATAAAAAGTTATTAAGAAGAAAATACAACTAGGAGCCAAAAGACTTCAGATAGAGAAATCAAGTTTCAATACCTAGACAGAGATGCCTGGGTGGCTCAGGTTGTTATGGGGTCTGTCTTTGGCTCAAGGTCACGATTCCAGACTTCCGGAATTGAGTCCCCCATTGGGCTCCCCACTGAGTGGGGAGCCTGCTTCTCCCTCTGCCTGCTGCTCCCCCTGCTTGTGCGCACAGTCTCTGACAAATAAATAAAATCTTTTAAAAAAAATCCAGGTTATCTACAATAGTTAACACTGAAAGCAAAATAGTGAATGCTGCCCCCTAAAGCCAGCTCCATCCTACTACATCTTCCTTGTCTCATTCCTTGGTCTTAAACATTGAGATTCCCACAAGGTCTCTGCAATCAGTTTATTCAAGGTTTGCCCCTAGAATGAAGGAACCCAGAACACAGGACATACACAGTTTATCTTCCAGCTAGAGTTTATCTTCCTTTCTCCATTTAATAATTATAGCTTCAGTTATTTAAATATGAATGAATTGGGAGATAACAGAAGATTTTGGTTAACTCAGCTTCTGTACCTCCCTTAACCCTTGGGACCTATCGATAACTCAATTATAACTGGGTATTTCAGTAAAGCGAGGCAGAAAATATTGTGAGTTATATATACTACTGAAGGAAGAAGAGCAGTAAGGCAAGAAGCTAGAAAAGGAAAATTACTTATAGTAGTTATAGCTGTAACTTTTTTTTTTAAATTCTAAAGGTGATTTGCTTAGAGTTCTCAATCATAGCTATACATTAGAATCAAGATTTACAAGAATACAGGTATCCACAACAATCACATTAGAATCTTCTGGAAGTAGTGCACTGGTAAGTTCAAAAGCTCTCCCAAGTAATCCTAATTAGTTCCTAAGGACCAACAACCTTGATCAGCTTCAGGAATCTGTATTCTTCTGTAGCTTAAATTAAAGCTGGAGCATATGAAATGCTGAAGCTTCTTCCATCAGAAGAGATCCTCAAAAAAGGACAACTTCAGGGTAGATATTCAACAGCTAGAAACTAAGTTTTTCATCACAGAGGCAAACTCAAATGCTCCAAAGAGCCAGAAAATGAAAATACCATTTCTCAATGGTGGTTTAAAGAAAAAGAAAACTATGCAGATCAAAGAAAATAAGCCATATAACCTAATGCTGTATTTGGGTTATGTGCCACTAGTTTTTTTGCCTCTATTTTACTCAGCTATCTTCAGGGTCAAGTAGTAAGCTTTTGACTGAGGCTGTCAAAGCCAACCCTAGGTCTCCCCCCCCCCCACAAACAACCCTCAACAACAAAAAACCTTTGAAGTCTTTTTTTTCTTTTTTTAAAAATGGGAAAAAAAAAGAACAAGAATCTGTAAAAATCATGGAATTCTTCTGGGAAGACTCTAGTGCTTCTTTACAGAAATCATCACAGGTTTCTGTTACTCTACTAGGGCATCATGTGGAAATGACAGAGTAAGTGAGCTAGTGCCAGGAGACCATTCTCCAAAAGCAGCAGAAACTGAAGTTCTATTGAAAGGCTGTGAGATCCCGGACTAGAAAACATGCCATACCTATATATTAAAACTCTGGACTGAAAAAAACCAAGGCATACGGTCAACCAATCCGAATCGTAATCGCTGATGCGAGGATTTTTTCAGAGGCAACTCTACAGAGGATGCTCAAGGCCAAGTGACTTCCTTAGGATTTTCCATCAATGGCGAACCAATTCCCAAGCAATGAAGGGTTTGAGGACTAGTTCAAGCAATAAAATTACTCGCTTATGACGGTTCCAAACCTTTGTAGGTGGTTTGGGGTGGGCGGCGGAGGAGAAGATCCTATGCCTTTGGTCTTCTCTTGACAGTCTTCAAACTTGATAAAACTTATTTTTTGGTACAAACTGTGAATTCACAGGCATTTGATGTAAGAAAAGGCGAACTAACCGGAAGTCGTTTATTCTAATCCAGACTTGCCACCGACCATCCCTAATTTAACCTTAAGCCATTAATCAAGTAATTACGTCCCCTATTAAGTACCTGGAGCTACCCGAGATCCCACTCAGCCCCACCTTCAACCGGCCCGCAGTCTGGCCAATTCAAAGGAAGAGTGGAACGCAGTGTAGGAAGTACTGTGGCGGTCAAGGACCCACCCCACACCACACCGCGAAGGTGCGTCCAGAGACCGCTCTCCCCAGAGCAACCCAGAGCAACTCAACTCAAAGGTCCCGAAAGCCGAAAACTACACTTTCTCTCTCCTCACAGGTCAAAAGCCACCACTGGGCCCAGCCTCCTCGAAATTTTGCTCCTTTATTGGCCGCCAGGGTCCCAGTCGGACACCATCTACACCTCCCGCCTCAGCCTAAAAAGAAACTGCTCTCAAAATTACTTTTTTTCTTGGTGTCGCCGGCAGGTTCCTCTGTCCCCGGGGAGACCGCAGCGGAAGAAGGGGGCTCCGGAGTGGCTGTTTCTGGGGAGACCTCCGTAGGTCCTTCGCCTTCAGCAGCGGTTGAGGGAGGGAGCTGCAGCACGGACTCTAACTCCTCAGCCATCTTGCTCAGTGGAAGGCGAGGGCGGAAGTGGTGGCTCAGCGTGTTCAGGGGGCGGGGTTTACGCCGGGGGGCGTCGCTGAAGAGGCGCCGGTGTGGTGGCCGGGGGAACTCAACCCAACGGTGAAAGTTGGAGTTGTCAGTTGGTCCTCTACGTGGAACGTGTCGCGGAGCCCTGACTACTAATCCCGCAACTACGCTTTTGCACGGCAACAATCCTCCGGAAGGAGTCTCCGAACCACGCACCCGCGCGCCGCGTAGTGCGCAGGCGCCTCTCTAACTAGCCGGCTTGGGGCTGGAGATGTTTCCGCTTCCCTTCGCGCCGGCCCCGCCCAGGCCCCGCCCAGGCCCCGCCCCGCGGCTCGGGAGCGCGCGCGCGCGCGTGCGGGAGGGGGCGGGTGGGGAAGGATCGTCGGCGAGATCCTGAGGCGAGGCTCGCGCGCCCGCCCCCGCCCTGGCCCCCAGCGCCCACCCGGTCGGCCGGCTCAGCCATGATCAAGGCGATCCTCATCTTCAACAACCACGGGAAGCCGCGGCTCTCCAAGTTCTACCAGCCCTACGTGAGTATCCCGCCGCCGCCGATCCGCGCGAGGGGGAGTCGTTGGCGGCTGGCAGCGCCCTCAGGGCGACCCCCTGAGGCGCGCCGCGGCCCTTCGCGCGCCCTCGGCCGCCTCGCGCTCCCGGGCTGTCAGCCTCCCGCCCGGGGCGAGCGAGGTGCTCACCTCCCGCCGCGCTCCTGTCCTCCGACGTGGCTCTGCCCGGGCGGCTCCTCCGCGGGTCTGTGGGCTGGGCGGCTTCCCCGAGGCGCGGGCGAGGCCCTGGGGACTTCCCGGGGCCGGGGGCCCTCGGCGGTCCGGCGGCCGCAGCCCACCTGCGCCCGCGAGCCCACCCGGCGCTCCGGCCTGCCCGCCGCCCGAGCTCGGGGCGCGCGGAGGGGCTGGGGCTCGCGGCCCCACCTCCCTGACTCGCAGCCTCTCCCGGCCGACTTCTTTTTCTCCTCCCGTGGACAGATGGGCTCCTGTTTTTCCCGGTAATCCCCTCGTCGCGCAGGAACTTGGGGCTTCCTGCGTTCGCCTGAGCGCTCGCTCTGGACCGTCTCCCCGGGTGCTCGGTCCAGCCCTCGGCCGCCCGGTGTGACTTTCCGGTGCCTTCTTATTAGAGAAAAAGATAAAGTGAGGACCGGACATTTTTTTTTTAAAGGAGCTTTCCCCCTAGTGGCCGTGAAGGAGGTCCTGCAGTAGCCGGCGACGTTTGACCGACAGCTGTGACCGTCCCTAACCTGAAAGTTCCATTGCAGCTGCTGGTTTGGCATTTCGCTCCCTAAGGGGATGGGGTCTCCTTTGTAGCTTTTCTTCTGCTTAGGAAGAATGGTCATATTCGTAAAACTCTCCGTGCAGTGTAAATGGTGTTGCAGAAAATGCAGGAGGTTTTAAGGGGGGGGGTGGGTTAATGAGGGTTACAGACGTAGATGCCTGAGGGCAAAATTCACCACTAGGTAAAACGTAAAATGGAGCTGTCCTTGTGAGGATTCCTGTAGAGATATTAACTATTGGGTCGTATTGGGGCGTTCTGCTTAGAGTCAGAAATGAACTTTCAATTAAATACTGAAATCGTGCCAAGGCTAGCACTTCTGTGCAGATAAACCCCAGATGGAAATGATGCCTGCCGTTGAAAATGAAATGTGAAAATGTCACTTGGCTTAAAATGATAATGCAGTCTGTGGAGGTGTTAGCCCAAGTGAGAAATCTTGAGCTTATTCCTCATTTCCTTAAGTAGTTTTGCTTCTGCGGGTGATAAAGAATATTTTCCTCTGTTCCCGTTTGGTTTTAGTATAGTGTAATTCAAATACTAATGCTGTTGTTCCTGAGTTCGATGTGATTTTTTTAAAAAAGATTTTATTTATTTATTTGACAGAGACACAGTGAGAGAGGGAATGCAAGCAGGAGGAGTGGGAGAGGGAGAAGCAGGCCCCCCGCTGATCAGGGAGCTTGAAGGGGGGCATGATCCCAGGATACTGGGATCATGACCTGAGCAGAAGGCAGACGCTTAACGACTGAGCCACCCAGGTGCCCCTCGATATGATTTTTTTTTTTAACCCAGAATAAAATAATAGCTGATCCTTCTGAGTGGGGAAAAATGCCCTTAACTGTACGTTGTTACCCATTTCCCTTAAATGCAGATTGAAGGAATCTTTTTTCTTAATTGTGTTCCCTGGGTCATTCATTTGCAGGGTAGAAAAAGAATTTTGTATTACTGAAACAAATCAAAGATGTGTTTTTTCATAGCTACACTTACTATCAGTACTCAAAATAGTAAGTTTCCTGGCTAATTTGTGGTATCAGTGTAATCACTCTTGTAGTTCAGAATTTAAGCATCGACAGAAAGATGTATTTAATTTGGAAATCCAGGAATACATTTTTCCCCTGTCCGAAAAATGGGAGAAGTGCCTTTTACCTTTACTTAGAGGTAGCAGTGAAGGTTACTGTGGAAGGAGGCAGTCCTGGCATCACTGGTAATTCTGGTGTCATTTTTTTTTTTCCCCCTGGTGTCATTTTTGGCCGATACATTAGTGATAGTGTTACTGGGGATGGGGAGCTAAGAGATGTAAAAAGAAGAATCTAGTGTGTACTGGACATGTAGAAGTGGGAATGCCAGGAACTGTTTCTATTCATTATTATTTTTTCCTAAATTGGGGTTAGCTAACTATGTATTTGTTTTTGTTGGTCAAGAATAATGTAACATAACTGATTTGAGGGGAGAAATCTTTTCCACTCCTTTATGCCATCCAGCCAGTTTGTCAGCATATATTCATTTCATGCCTACCATGTCCAGGCAGGGTTTTAAAATCTGGAAATGAACAAACATCACTAATGCTCTTTCGGCCCCGGGGGGGGGGTGGAGTGGGCAAATCTAATAAGAAGTAGAATGTGGGGGCACCTGGGTGGCTCAGTGGGTTAAAGCCTCTGCCTTTGACTCAGGTCACGATCTCGGGGTCCTGGGATGGAGCCCCACATCAGGCTCTCTGCTCAGCAGGGAACCTGTTTCCTCCTCTCTCTCTGCCTGCCTCTCTGCCTGCTTGTGATCTCTCTCTGTCAAATAAATAAAATCTTAAAAAAAAAAAAGAAGTAGAATGTGTATACCATGTCAGATAGTAGTAAGTGCTGTGAAAAAAAATAAAGGGGTAGGGTGAAAAGGGAGTATGAGGATGACAATTTAAAATAGGATAGTCAAAGGGCGCTTGGGTGGCTCAGTGAGCTAAGCCTCTGCCTTCGGCTCAGGTCATGATCCTGGGATCATTGATCATGGTCATGGTCCTGGGATCTTCGGATCAGGTCATGGTCCTGGGATTGAGCCCCATGTCAGGCTCTCTGCTCAGCAGGGAGCCTGCCTCTTCCTCTGCCTGCTGCTCCCCTTACTTGTGTTCTCTCTCTCTCTCTGTGTCAAATAAATAAATACAATCTTTAAAAAAAATAAAATAAAATAGGATAGTCTAGTAAGTCCTCACCGAGGTGACATTTGAACAAAGACTTGAAGTAGGTAAGAAAGCCAGCCTTGCAGGATCTGAGGGTAGATCATTCCAGGCAGAGGGAGCAGTAGATGCAAAGGCCCTGAGGGTGGAATGGTTATTTGAAGATCCTGTCCTTTTTGAACAACACCAAGAAATAGCATGGCCAGAGCAGACTATGTAAGGAAAGAGTATTTGGAAATAAGGTCTGTTTGTATAGGGTGCTTCAGAGTTATTCTCTTCTTACTGCCTGGAATGTCCTTCCCTTGTATTGCCAAATGTCCAGATTTGACCTCTTGTTCCACATTTAACTCAAACATCACTTAAGCACTTCCTGAAGCTTTTTATCTTGTTGGATGACTCCTCTTGGTCCTTAGGATTTTATTTTTATTGTTATTTATGGTACAGTATTCAGTTTTACAGCCTGTAATTCCTTGGGGCATCCTATAGATTCCTTGAGAGAAGTTATCAGGTTTTAGATGTATTTGTGTCACCCCTAGCAACCAACATTGAATTTTGAATATAGAAAGCTCTCAAAAGTCTTTGCTTAATGTATTCATTAGATTCTCCTAGCCTAATACGGAGTTTGGATTAGAAGTGACAATAAGGCTCCTTCCACCTTTTAAAATTTTGTCCTTCATTAACTGGATGTTTTAAGAATTCATGCATTCAGGATAAAAGCAATGGTGGAATAGTTGTTACTTCAGCTGTTTCTGTTTTAAGTTGAAGTTTCTAAGAAGTATGTATTCTCAAGACTGACAGTTTTGAGTGTAATTTATTAAGCAGCCCCCAGGGGTGTGGTCCTGATAAGATGCCAAGATTTGATTCCAACAATAATGGTTTAGCAGTGAGCAGTTTGAAAACTGTTGAACCATTTGCCCGCCAGTTTCCCTTATTGCATTGGATTTCCATTCCTCATTTATCCTTCCTCTTTTTTAAAAAAAAGTTTATTTATTTTTTAGTAATCTCTATACCCAACTTACGACTCAGGACCCCGAGATCAAAAATCACATGGTCTTCCAACTGAGCCAGCCAGACGCCCCTATTCTTCTTGATACAACAATTAATATGTTCATCTTTACCCTTTAGTAGTGCAGATTTCCGTTTCCTGCTGTAATAGATTTTTAGATTTTTTAGGTTTGATTGTGCCTGCCAGCTGTTGTGAGGTTTGATATATATGAAGTCACACATCTGTTTTGCTAAACTGAAATTTTTGGTTGATTCTGCTAGAGTCAGATACTAAGAATTCAAGGGTGGACTCAGAATATTGTCACCTCTTGTTTTTGCCCTCTATTTCCTTGAGCTATGACTACAGAAGTTTGAAAATTTTCCTTGGTTTAATTGTTTCTTTAATTGATGGTTAGCCCCAGCAACTTGGCAACAATTAACTTTAGTCTTTTAGTATTTGCTTGGCAATATTTGTGTATTGCCGTGAAGAACTAATGAGACATGTAGCTAATAAGCCAGGTTTATTTTTACATAGCCATCAAACAAAACCCTTGGGTTTTGATTCCTTTGTTATTAATAAAGCATGACATAGGGACGCTTGGGTGGCTCAGTTGGTTAAGCAGCTGCCTTCGGCTCAGGTCATGATCCCAGTGTCCTGGGATCGAGTCCCACATCGGGCTCCTTGCTTGGCAGGGAGCCTGCTTCTCCCTCTGCCTCTGCGTGCCACTCTGTCTGCCTGTGCTTGCTCTCTCTCTAACAAATAAATAAATAAAATCTTAAAAAAAAAAAAAAGATTTAAAAAAAATAAAGCATGACATATCACTATAAATAAAGTGACCATGTTTTTTTTTTTATTTTGACCTGTATTTTTTTTTTTACTTTATTTAAGCTTTATTTAAACATATGATGTAACCCCACCACCCTCACCCAACCCCTCTTCCCCCCACCCCCCTCAGTTTGTTTTATGACATTAAGAGTCTCTTTTGGTTTTTCTCCCTCCCGATTCCATCTTCTTTCATTTTTACTTTTCCTACCACCTTAACTCCCACCCCCGTTGCATCTCCACTTCCTCATATCAGGGAGATCATGTGGTAGTTGTCTTTCTCCAGTTGACTTATTTCGCTAAGCATAATACGCTCTAGTTCCATCCATGTCGTCGCAAATGGTAAGATTTCATTTCTTTTGATGGCTGCATAGTATTCCATCGTATATATATACCACATCTTCTTTATCCATTCATCTGTTGATGGACATCTAGGTTCTTTCCATAACTTGGCTATTGTGGACATTGCTGCTATAAACATTCGGGTACACGTGCCCCTTTGGATCACTACGTTTGTATCTTTAGGATAAATACCCAGTAGTGCAATTGCTGGGTCATAAGGTAGCTCTATTTTCAATTTTTTAAGGAACCTCCATGCTGTTTTCCAGAGTGGTTGCACCAGCTTGCATTCCCACCAACAGTGTAGGAGGGTTCCCCTTTCTCCACATCCTCGCCAGCATCTGTCATTTCCTGACTTGTTCATTTTAGCCATTCTGACTGGTGTGAGGTGGTATCTCATTGTGGTTTTGATTTGTATTTCCCTGATGCCCAGTGATGTGGAGCACTTTTTCATGTGTCTGTTGGCCATCTGGATGTCTTCTTTGCAGAAATGTCTGTTCATGTCCTCTGCCCATTTCTTGATTGGATTATTTGTTCTTTGGGTGTTGAGTTTGCTAAGCTCTTT
>ML110426.1:0-27499 GCA_003697995.1 Taxidea taxus jeffersonii
TTTTTTTCTGTAATGCATGACCTAAATTTCTGTTGCAATGAAGCTGATCTGCTTTTAAATATAACACCTGCCTCTGTAAATTTTTGTAGTAATTTATTTTTCAATGATTGTGTATGCCATATGGATGTAAATACATACCCTAAATATTTCACATAACTCTCAATGTGGATATAATTTTGATTTGAAAATAAAGTAAGTTATTCTGAATAAAGTAAAGCTTTCCAAGCATCCTTTAAAAAAGAGAGAAAAATTTAAAAGGAGGTAGGGGGGAAATCCTGACTGAAATATAATCAGATAAGCCAGTGTTATTAGACACAACCACTGGAAAGACTAAAGCAACTCATAATGAATTAGAAGAAAAGGGCCATTAAACTGGAGAATCCCAACAATCAAGTGGAGATGTTTCAAGCTCTTTAGGCATTACTGCTGGAATAAATACGTTATCACACTAAGCTTTTATGAAAGGCTGTTATATTTTTTACCAACTTTAATCTGTTTCATTTTTGTGTTTAAAGGATGGGAGTTGCATTAAAATAAAAATTCCATTTGGGTTATTATCTCCCCAGCTGTCTGTACAGACCATGGAGCTGGCCAGAGAATATTCTCATTATGTGTGTCGAGCAGTTACTCGGTGATTGATGCCGCATTAATGCACGACACAGACACGTTCCTTTTGTTACCGAATATTAGACAAATTAGTTCTTACACATTCATGACCCACCCTCCCCCTCCTAGTATGGGTGTCTTTCTCCTCTCTCTCTCAGCTCCCTACCTGCCCCTGTGCCTTCTGCTGGGCACCTGACTTGACTATCGTGGAGAGTTAATATTGCTGATAACCTTCAGTGAAAATGAACCGAAGCATTAGGAGGAGGGCTTTGACAAAGGAAGGGACAGAAAACAGGCAGTGGTCTTTCTAGGCAGTCTACAGAATGAGGTTCTGGTCATTTTCCAGGATACTTCAATGAAGTAATGACAAATGAATGTTTTGTTGTCCAAAACTAGTTTTCCCTCCCCCACTCTACGTGAGGGACCATTTATCTCCTCATTTCCTTTAAACTTACTTTTGTCAGGATGGGGAAAGAGGAGTCATAAAAAAATAAAATTGTATTTGGATGGTTTCCTTACTATGAAGCTACGAAGTATTGGAGTGGATATACCTCTCTTCCTCTTGCCCATAATATTTGTATTGGAATTATTCCTGGAAGTGAAGAAGAGGCAGTGCAGATACTAAAATGTGAAAGTGGTTTCCACTTGGATTATGTGTCATATATTTGTGTTTGGTTTTGAAAAATGGGCCTGTGATCACCAAATATTTAGAGTTGTCAAAACATATCAGTACATGTATATTTCTGGAAGAAAATATTCTGTGCTAAACCGTACTGTTTTTACATTGAATCTTGAAAATTACAAACTTCCAGCTGTACATATGAGGACACTAAAGCACAGGAAATTTAAGTCACTTGCCCAGTATTACATAATCAAAGTAGATCTTGAAACTGCCTCTGGAACCTATGTATTTGGTTTTATAAATGAAAATGGATTAAATTTTACTTATTAGCTGTTCCTGAAGGTTCCTATTCGTATTTTTTTGATGTTCTAATTTTAGTTTCTAATACAGTAAATACAGATAAATATAAATATCATTATATTTATTTGATAATTATTGATATAAGTCCATCTAACCAAAAGCTTGATGAGCACCAAATAATATTTTTAAGTTTACAAATCAGTGGGTGTTTTTTTGGTATTTTAATAAGATTGTGCAATAAACACTGCAATGTAGTTATAGGACATTTTTGTTCCTATACAAGCTGCCCCACACCATTTGCAGTCACTCCCCATTTCCCTACAGTATCTTCTGTCTAACCTACTTTCTTATTCTGGGCATTTCATATAAATGGAATCATAAAACTCATACAATACATAAATGATTGTGGTTTCCTCCACTTAGCATAACACTTTCAAAGCTCATTCATTTTCTTGCACATCTTAGTACTTCATTTTTTAAACTGCTGAATAATATTCCATTGTACAGATGTTGTTTAGCCATTTGTCAGTTGATAAACAGTTGATAAACATGGGGTGGTTTCTACTTTTGGCTATTATGAATTGTGCTACAGTGAATCTGTGCAAATGTGATAAACTTAATTAGAAAAAAAATACTACACAGGGCACCTGGGTGGCTGAGTCAGTTAAGCGTCGGATCCTTGATTTCAGCTCATGTCATGATCTCAGGGTCCTGGGATCCAGCCCCGTGTTTGGCTCTGCACTCAGCATAGAGTCTACTTGGGATTCTCTCTCTCTCTCTGCCCTCCCTCCCTGCACCACACCCCTGCTTGAGCTCTCTGTCATTCTCTAAAATAAATAAATAAAATCTTAAAAAAAAAAAAAAAAGCAAAATGCTACACAATAACAAAAATAACACGGCTCTGGAACAAATGCAAATGCATTTTAGTTTTAACTGAGTGTAGGTACCTGGTTTCTGCTTAATAACTATCCTCCAAAGGAGACTCAGATAAAACATAATTTCCTGCAAAATGTGAAGGAAATAGTAGTGACTTTTCAAAATATAGTAAGAGTGGTTTGGATATATCTAAGGATATCTAAGGATATATATATATATATCTAAGGATATATATAATATATATTATGTAATTATTATATATTATTATATATAGAAATATTATTTCTATATATCCTTAGATATATATCCTTAGAAATATTATTATAGCAGCTTTATTTATGAAAGCAGGAACTGAAGACTTGGAACCAACCCCAAACTAGGTCTGAATCTGAGACAGAAGCAGGCTTCCTGTAAGGGTAGAAACAGCAGTGCCTCTCTCCTGCTCTCACTTGCAACATACCTGGGAGGGACCCATGCAGCACAACTGTGATTTGATTTTGGAGCGTAGGAGCTCTTCTCTGATTTCTAGGCAGGATTTGGTATTTTGACAAAAGTCTGATATGAAGGAAGTAAAATAGGTGCATTTATTCTAGAGTTGTGGGTCATGGATAAGATTCTGGTTGTCAGAAGCATAGTAAGTTTTTAACCAAAAAAAATCAGTTGAATATATGACGGGCTTTAGAGAGAAATCTGCAATGGAAATATAGATTTGAGTCATTACCTTATAAATGATAGTCACTCTAAGACATGGCTTTATTTCAGGAGTCCTGGAGGAAGATTATTATCGGTTTCATTATAATAAAACAAAGCAAGGAAGGAGTATTCTGTGTTAGGTAGCAGTAGCTCTCCTAGGTGAAGCCACTTCTCTAAAGATGGTAAAAGTGAGTGGGGGATTCAAGTATATGAATAGATGGAAAAGTAAAAGGAGAATAAGGCACAAGTCAATCATTTGAAGGACATCCAATTATTTATTTTTTCAGCATTATTAAAATATAATTGACAGTGATGTTGTGTAAATTTAAGGTATACAGTGTATCGATTTGATACATGTATAAGATTTTCAATTTCTAATATAGAGTATGGAGAGTCTCCAATATTAAACAGGTGGATTAAAGTAGAGGAAAACTTTTAAAATGTTTTCAAAGGAATAGAGATGAAGACAGAGATCTGGGAAAGAAATGATATGAAAGCTAAAGAGACTTATTTTTAAGAAGTAGGTGTGGCTGGGCGCCTGGATGGTGCAGTGGGTTAAGCACCAGATTCTTGGTTTCTGCTCAGATAATGACCTCAGAGTGGTGAGATGGGTCCAAGCTTCAGGCCCTGCGCTCAACACAGAGGAGTCCGCTTAAGACTGTCTCCCCCTTTCCCTCGGCCCCTCCTCCACCCCCTCTAGAATAAAGAAACCTTAAAAAAGAGAAAAAATGTCAGTATGGCCATTGTATCTGATTATTTGTAGTGGTTCTGTTTAGATAAGTTCTGGAAAGGTACCCTGGGTTTGGCAGATGAAAGCCGCCTGGTGAACCTCCATATGGCCGGTTGAATGGAGTAGTGGTGTTGTATAGGTTTGAGGATAGAGAGACAAGAAGCATGGGCTCCACTTTTAAAAATCAAGGTGGTGAAAAGGAGAGTGAGGCAGAGTGTCATCCTGCAAAAGGACAGAACTGTCAAGAAAGTGCTTTTGTTGATTTAGATGGGACAGACTTAAGCAAGTCAGAAGCTAACAGTAAGAGCCAGTGGCGAGGGAGTAGTGGGTGATTTATTTGGGTGACTGGCAGCTCCTATTCTACTCAGGATAAGAGACCTTGGGTTCTTTTTATTTATCATGGCATTTCTGGCCCTGATAAACCTATTGGTGTCGGTTCTTTCACTTTATGTCTTACAGTACTTTGGTTACATGGCTTAAACTAAAACAAAAAAAATTATTTGAGAACAAAATTATTCTAGAAGCTTATTATGTTAATGCCTCAGTTAACAAGAAATCAGCTAACTTAGTAGCCCCAATATTTCCTATACTTTTCCTTTTATATGAATGACGAAGTATGTGAACATGAGGGATTAAGAATTTAATTTAAAACCTACTTCAGGGGCAGAACAGACAATCAGTAACCATTTATTATGTGCTTACTCTCCCAAAGATAGGATGATATGTGCTAGAGTTGATACAGAGAATTATAGCACATGGTCTTTATTGTCATGAAGGTTGCAATCTGAGGATATAAAACTATATGAAATGATAGCTAATGGTGTGACAATATAAATGATAAACAGCAAAAGGAATAATATAGATTAAATGCAAAGGAATTTGGAAAAGATCGTTAACAGTGAGTCAGAGCATTCAGAGGTAACTCCTTGGGCAAAGTGGAATTCAACAAATCCTTGGGTTGGATGTGGACATAAAGAGAGAGAGCAGGCTACGGATCCTTAGATGTAGAGATAGGAAAGCATTTTAACTGGGATAGAACTAGTACTTACTCATGAATTAGAGATGACTGTTTGCTGGTGATATACTAGGTATTTTAACATGTATAATCATAATTAATTTAATGATTTGTGAAGGTGAAGAGGAATAGGGTTTACTTCAGATGATTGCATGCACCATAGATTAATGGGCTAATGATTTGGTTAGGTCATTAGTTAGCCAAAATACCCCCTTGTGCATGCATGTGGGCATATGGGCATGTGTGTGTGTGTGTGTGCGCGTGTGTGTATTTTCTGTTCTCCCTGGCATCTGAATCCCCTTCCCACGTTTGGAGAATCTCCCCACATGAATATTGGCAGGGGGCAGGCCTTACTTCTCCATAAAAGTTAGAAAGTCTAGATACTTATTTCTCAGCCCCTGGCAAGCAAAGATAGGGCAGACAGGTTTGACCAAGCAGACAACCTATCTGAGACTTGGAATCAGGAGCTGATTGCATCTGTAATGAAACCATTGTGGCAGTGGAGGCAGCCACACCCATTCACTGTGGTGACAATGGCAGTGCAGTCAATGTTGACATCTAGCCATGTTGGAGGCAGGAGGTAGCAGGCTGGGGCATGTGGTGGTCAGAGGTGGAGGCAGCAGCGTCCTCAGATAGTTTAGTGGCATGATTTTGATATGGTTTGGCCTTCCTGGCTTCTCTTCTTTCATGCCTATAATCCAAGCCAGGCTCTCTTGCCTCCCCAAGGATTCTGTGGGGAACCCAGTAATTTCTTTCAACAAATGCCCTTTCTGCTTTAACTGGTCAGACTTGTCTTCCGCTGCTTGCAACTTAGTATTGTGACAAGTGAACAAGTTTAGGGTGAGATGATGAGAGCTTTGAAGGTCAGCGTGAGGAGTTTAACCTTTAATCTACCAGAAGTTCTCAGTATCAAAGGGTTTAGAGTGGTAGGATAACATTACCTAAGTGATGCTTTATGAAAATCAATGTCAGTATTATGTGGAATGAATAATTTGAGGACTATAGCTGCAAAGATAATGGTGGAGAGATGGGTCATATTAACAAGGAAGCTTGTCTGCAGGAGAGATTAGACTGGTTGAGTCTGAGTCAATGCAACCAATGTAAAATTGGGCAGTAGCAGCATGGGGCTAGGCATAGACAGAAGAAGAGAGAGTCAAAACTTTAATAATAAAGTGTGTATGCTGTAGGAGGTGTACTGTTCTAGGAAAAGGGATTATTGGTCTATAATTCCTCATAGAGCACTGGGCTTTTGTGTAATCTGCCCTTGCATGCCTGAGTGCTAACACATGGACCAGGACCACACACAGGCCCAGTGGTTCATTGCCACAGTGATTCTCCATTTTCAGCCTTGCTTCCCTTACAACATCTGTTTGCATCTGGGGGAAGGAAGCAGATGTCAACTGAGAAGGAGCCAAAGATTATTAAATAAGCTGCCCCCTAACTCCAGTGCCCTACCTCACTCCAAATGCATTTACCCAGGAGTCTCTTGTTTAGAAAGCAGAAAGCAAAGAGGACAGAAACAAATACTGTCTACACTTATATTAGGTGCTAGAGAAAGAGAATGGATTCTTAAAAGAAGAACAAGACTCATATAAGAAGTGTCAGGACTGCCAGAAATCGTGGCAGCTGAATTCTACCTTTTGATGATAGTATCTAAAGGTCTACCCAGAAAGGGTGGCAGAGTATCATAAATAGCATGAGCTACCAGGCTTAGATAAAGCGATGCTTGTATTTTATATCTAAAATCATTGCATTGTCATATAAGAGCCTTATCCTCATTCAGTTAGGGTAGGAAAAGATGACTTTGCTCATACAGGGTAATTTCCCATAACACTCATAAAAAAGTTTAAAAACGCAACTCTCTGGAACAAAGGGCAAGTCATACTGCATTGTTAAGAAGATTTCAAGATGTGTTCTCCCATGACAGTCATGTCCTCACCTGAAAGCAAGGTAAATTTCATGTTAGCAGGTGCAAAGCACAGGGTTGTAGGGGAGGGCGCCCTGCCGTTTAGTCAAGAGTCTTGTTTCACCACGAATTGTTTTCCTTGAAGATTTTCTTGCCTTGTTTCTGCCTCAGTTTCCTTATCTCGTAAGTGAAGCGATGATTGGGCGCCCTTGGGGAAAGGATTGAGAAATTGAAGCTGTGATTCGGGAAAATAAAATTGGCTGTGGGAGGGAATGAACAGATGATGCTGCAAGATGAAACTGCAGCCTTCACAGCAGAAGTTGAGAACAGTTGCTACTTTCCTTAAAGGTCATTGCTCATGTTCCAATAGGAATGGGGTGGTGGCGGCACATGGAGAACCTGTTGTCTTTGTCTAGGGTGGGCCCTACCCTCTTCTAGCGGTTATCTGTTTACCTTTTAATATAATTAGGCAGGCCAGATTGGTATTTAGTCTTGTTCTGACAACAGCAAATTAGGCTTAACTCTTTAATTACAATGAGAAGGAAATCACCTTTCTGATATCCTTCAATTAGCTCAAGCAGCTGTTAAGTTATAATTAAAATTTCACATGGATCATTTGAGTTCCTGGAATGTTTCCATTTAATAACAAAACATTTGCATATATGCATTCAGTTTTCAGCCACCTTTTCAAATCTGTCAATGGTAAACCAAGAACGTTGATACTGTATTAAACAAAATCTTTGTAGTCTTGGAAGCAGCCAGCTGGGTCCCACAAAATGAAAAATGGAAATGGAAGACAGAGATCAAAAAGTATTAGTGCCTCCAAGTTTTCTGGAGCTTGTTCAGAGAATTAAACTTTTGCTTCATTCATACTTATCCAAGAGGAGAGAAAAAAAACTAACCAGGAGAGAGTGGTTACTTGGTGCTTGACAAATGAGTGCCTGTATTACACGCATCTCATTATTCAAGACAGCAGCAATCACCCTGCTGTGTCTTTATAAATGGATTCTTGACTCCATAGACTTTCGAAAATATAAATGTGAGAAGAAAAATTGCATGTGAAAATTCAAATACTCCCTTTTGCTTTGTTTTTATTTGATTCTGAGAATTGAATTGACTAAACAAACATACTGTCTTCGAAGTTGCTCTGGCCAGCATCTGTCTGATACAGCCGTGGACTCAGCAATGTGTGTGACACCAACAAGGAAGCATCGACATAGATGAATCACACTTAAAATTTAGACATTAATGGAGCACTGGGTGTGGTGCACAAACAATGAATTTTGGAACACTGAAAAAGAATAAAATTAAATTTAAAAAATTTAGGTAGTAAGGGTCTTTGAAATATAAAATGCCGGCTAAATTAAACTGAATCCAATTGAAGAATGATAGGAATATATTTGAGATTACATTTAGAAATGTGAATTTATGGAATTTGAATTGAATGACAAAATACTGATTAAAACAGGAAGACTTGAAACTATTTTTCTCCCTTTTTAAAATATGTTTTTGTGTTTTCTTAACATTGGTGGGAGGAAGTGAAGAAAGATTTTGTAGGTTAATAACAATGTTGCAAGATGTAGGCTTCAGAATCTATACCAAAGGCCCTTAGCTGTTTTTAACAAGCTGGGATTCTATTCATGCTTACTCATTGATAGCTTATATTGACAAGTAGAATTCTGTAATGGCTAAGACCCTAATGTCCTCCCAACTGTCAGTTTGTAATGTATATTATTGAATTTCAACCACCAAGATAATTGTATCCCTGGAAATTAAAGAATGCATGCAGAGAAGGAAGAGGAATGAAAGAGCAATGTCTGATATCATAATTATACCAACGTGCACACTTTTGGGGGCTACCAGCTGTTATCAGCACATTCGCCATCTGCCTTTACTAATTTTACTATGACCTTTTGAAACCGATTTCATCTAGCAGAGAGTTGGCTCTGACACCTTCATTGAGTCAGTTTTATCTTTGAACAACTAAAGGGAACGATGAGTAACAAGTGTCACTCTAGCCAAAAAAAAACACTTCTGTTGGGAAACCTCATTGTTGAGTAATTTTGAAATTCATTTTGAGTACTTAGGCTTACCAATCTGCAAAGCCACAGGATACCTTAGAGAAGCAGAGTCAGATATAAACTCTCAAGTAATTTTCAAATCAGAATTCTTTATTCTGATTCTCAGATCTAGAAAAATGTACATTCATTTTCTTTCTCCCCACCTGTGTTCTCTTTCTCTCCCTCTCTCCCTCCTTCCCCTTCCCTGACCCACACACATTGTGAAGACTGTACTCTAAAATAACATCAAGACGTTTAGAACACTAACTATGGGCCGTAGTTCACGTATGGTGAATAAACAATTTATTCATCCCCCAAACCCAACAATCCCGTTAATATTCCTATATACATCATACATAAGAGAAAACTGAAGCCAGAAAAGGTTGAATAAATAGTACTTACAGGTAGCAGGACCAGAAGTTAGATCTGTGTGTCTTATTCTAAAGCCCATTCTCTTAACCAGTATGGTGTTATATTCATTCATTCATTCATTCATTCATTCGACAACATGGACGCTACTAGGTCTCAGACTTTCCCAAGAGCTAGGAATACAAAGGTGAGCAAAACGGACAGGGTCCCTCTTCTTCTGAAGGTCACAATATGTGGATACTTTTTCCTTTTAAATTGATTGTATGTCAATGAGCAATGTCAGCAATTCATAGACTTTTGCCCTAGGCATAAGCTGTGTGTGGTTTTCAGGGCTGTGGCTGAGGCCTGCATTAATGCTGGGAATATCTGAATTCTACAAGGAGGTAGCATGTCGAGTCATCTCTGGGGGCTGTGGAAGCCGTGGCTGGCTGTTTGGGAAGTAGCAACAGCTACACAGCCATAGCACAGTTCAGCCCCCAACCATGAGACACACAATCAGCTTCTAAGTTGTTCTTGGGATTTCCCTGTTTTCTAAGAATCTGCCTCCCACCTAGCCACCCACATAGGGAGGAATACCCTCTCCAGTTCCTCCTGCTAAGTCAAAGAGCAGGCTGCATGCAACCTAAGAGGAAAGATTTGATATCATTCACTGGCCCCAAGAAAAAGAGTAATACTTTACTCTGATTTGTGTGTACCAGCAGCACTCCCAACTAGTTACATTTGCTGAATAGAAGGATATATTCAGGGGGCACCTGGGTGGCTCAGTGAGTTAAGCCTCTGCCTTTGGCCCAGGTCATGATCTCAGGGTCCTGGGATCGAGACCCGAATCGGGCTCTCTGCTCAGCAGGAAGCCTGCTTCCCCCTCTCTCTCTGCCTGCCTCTCTGCCTACTTGTGATCTCTGTCAAATAAATAAATAAAATCTTTTTTTAAAAAAAAGAAGGATATATTCAGGATTCGTGGAACTCCTATATAATTCCTTGGCATAGAAAGAGTATTCTGATCAAACTTTATATTCTAGTGTTTGACCAAAAATTTTCCTAGTTCTTCTTCTTACTAACATCACCATTATTATTGTCTTTTTTTTTTTTTTAAGATTTTATGTATTTATTTGAGAGAGAGAAAGAGCACACACATGAGCAGGAGGGAGGGGCAGAGGGAGAGGGAGAAGCAGACACCCAACTGAGCAGGGAGCCCTGAGGAGGTGCTCAATCCCAGGACCCTGGGATCATGACCTGAGCCAAAGGCAGACACTTAACTGACTGAGCCACCCAGGCGCCCCTATCCTATTGAGATTTTGCAATGTGCCAGATAGTGTCCTGTGCAAGTCCCTTAAACTTAATCCTCATACTTACTTTTCTTCATTGTACAGATGAGGAAACTGCAGCTTAAAAGAATTGATTAACTTGTCAGTGTTCCCCAGCTGGTATGGGGCAGAGGCCAGCAGAATTTAGGTCCCTCTGACTTCAAAGCTGCTTACCTTGAACTAATCTGAGTCACATAAAGACTGTCCTGCTCCTGCTGCTGGACATCAACCATATGTGGACCTTGCATGGATTTAAGGACTTTCTGTGTGTCTTATGTTTTTTTGTTTGTTTAATTCTAAAGCACAGATCACAAACTAGCCTATTTTCCAAAGATATCTTCATCTCCCAGTTACTTGAAGGATTCATATACTAATTTTCAGATTTCGAGCCTATGCCAAAGCTAGGTTATACTTTTGTCTTTTAGGGATAGTCATTTGGTAGAGAATTCTTTTCTTTTGAGTTTCATTACTTAATCGTTTCTTAAATAATGAACTCTTTAATTAATTTCTTTAAATTATTTAATTTAATAATTGTGGCTCTCCAACTGATCAGTCTAAAAAAGGTTGGATAAATGAACTACATGGTGGTCATCTAATGTGTTATTTAAGACCTCTTCTGACCCTATACTTCTTAATATATATTTATTGCTAACTGGGTGACTTACCACAAGTTCTTCGATCTCTCTGTGCTTTACATTTTTTTCATACAGAGTAGTGTTCCTGCTGCTTTTTTCAAAAGCATTTTCAATCACCAAATCTCTAAAATATCTTTTAAAATTCTTTGAAGGAGGGGACTGGTTCATTATATTGTGATTGAGTTTAGAAATGAAGTTAAAAGACTAGAAATCTAGTAAATAGCCACTTCAGGTTAGAAATAGGATACTTCAGTGGTCAGATTTCTACATTAATATATTTAGTGATTTGCTCACCTAATAACTTTTTAGGTCTCTCTCACAAAGACCATCTGAAATAGGCAATTCTCATTTGGGGTTAATAAACTAAACACTTGTCAGGCTAGGACCCACTATAAATTAAGATGAGCAGTTAAAGTGCAATGGATAAGGTATCTTGCTTTGTGTGGTAGGTTTCTTTTAGGAGTTTCTTTTAGGAGTTTTGTTTTTCTTTTCCTAATCATTTCTAAGAAGCAGCGTGGATTCTGTTACTCAAAGGAATACTTGACAAAGGTTTCCATAGAGAATAATCAACACATGCTTGAGCACTGGTACTTTCTAATTCTGCTACCTTTTGGCATATATTGTAAGCATCATTCAATATGGCAGTTCTAATCACAATATTTGGTAAATACTTATTGCTGTGTGTCTTTTTCCTACTATAGTGATTAACTCCATGAACTTAGAAGCTAGCCTTGTACTCCTTTATTTCTCCAGAATACCTAGCATAAAGCCGAACATTTGTAACATTATAATAAATACAGAATTGCATAAACGTATGTCAGAAATGTTGATCTATTTTACTTAAAGGAAGACATATATGTAAATAATACAGTCATTATAATTGTACTGTTATTTCATATGATTCATGCTGGTTCATACATTTAGAATATTTTTTAGGTAACGTGTAGATACAGGCCTTTGTCCTTCATAACACATTGACTACCACCTGGGGACACTTATACACAACATTGTGTGGAAATCTGGAGCTACCCTCAGGGACTTAGTTCCAGCCTATTGGTAGGGGGTAGGGGATAAGTTGCAGTTATCTTTATTTTTAAAAACACCCCAAGTGGGGCACCCGGGTGGCTCATTCGGTTAAGTGCCTGACTCCCGATTTTGTCACAGGTTAGGATCTCAGTGTTGTTTGATCAAGTCCCACATCGGGCTCCACACTCAGCTGCGGAGGCCGGGGGGTGGGGGGGAAGGCGGGTGTGTCTACTTGAGATTCTCTCCCTCTCCCTCCCGCTCTGCACTCTCTCAAATAAATAAATCAATCTTTAAAAACACCACAAGAGATCCTATGGTAGGGGCACCTGGGTGGCTCAGTGGGTTAAAGCCTCTGCCTTCGGCTCAGGTCATGTTCCCAGGGTCCTGGGATCAAGCCCCGCATCGGGCTCTCTGCTCGGCGGGGAACCTGCTTCTCCCTCTCTCTCTCTGCCTGCCTCTCTGCCTACTTGTGATCTCTGTCTGTCAAATAAATAAATAAAATCTTTAAAAAAAAAAAAAAAGAGATCCTATGGTATAGTCAGAGTTGAACACCACTAGTTTAGGATGACCCAACCAGTTCTCTAGGAATTATCACAGGACATTGTGTAGACTACATTGTGTAGGGTTTTTTGGTTAAGAAAAAATAATGAATAACACTTGTTTCTTATACATTTCTCATAAACTAAAAAGACTAAAGGTATAGTTATCACATTAGTAGACTACTTCAAAAATACTTGACTAAAAATTATCCTCGTGCTGAGGTACCTGGGTGGCTCAGTCAGGTAAGTGTCTGACTCCTGATTTTAGCTCAGGTCAGGATCTCAGAGTCGTGAGATTGAGCCCTGCACTGGGCTCCACCCTGGGCATGCTCTCTTTCTCTCTCAAATAAACAAACTTTTTAAAAAATTACTCTTGTGCATATAATAGACCATGAGACAGGGAGAGCATGCAAAAGCTGAGATACCTAATGTCCATTGACAATTATCTGCCTTCTGTTGCACAAGGTTTTCTTTGTAACTGCAGGACTAGGAAATTATCAAAACAGGAAAACAAAAGCCCTGTTGTCCCATACTGTTATTTATAGGTATATGAAATATATGTGGATGTATATAATTTATATCTACACATACATATGTAATCTATACAAACACACATATGGCTATATTAAGGACTTGATCTGATACAGGTTTTTCTTTGACTCTAAAGCATAAGGTATTTTATTCAGTGTGGCTACTTTCTTCTTGCATGAGAAATTTGCATGCGAGTTTACAGATTTGCATGCTACTGTACAGCTTATAGTCATTTAAGAACAACTTGGTAGGAGGAAAGTATATAATAAAAGTATATAAATCGTGAACTTAATATGAAATTAACTTTCAGCAACCTCCTTTTGAAATTGAGATGTTATTCCATTTGATTGTAATGGAAAGTCATCGGACATGCGAATGAAATACTCACAAGGTTTCCTTCAAATATCACGTGTCAAAAGAGCAAAATCCCTGTACAAGCTCCGCTTTTGATTTTTTACAAAAAACATGCAGAAGAGAGGAGGCTTGTCTGAGAATTGGTATTGAGCTTGCTTGTTATGAGTTATGGATGTTTTAGCAATAAAATTTGGCTTTCTGGAACAAATGGGTGTTCAAACCTGATTTTATTAGTGTGGTTGAACATTGTGGAACTAAAACAAGGAAATTTCTGCATATTGCCACAATCAGAGGCCATACGGATCATAAACTCTTCTATTTATATTTCACTGGTGGACACAAATGGCCTTATCTCATCAGGAAAAAAAGGGGAAGCCAGGCATACACAACGGAAGTTTAGAGACAGTACATCTTGTTCCTGAATGTCAGATAGAGGTGATGCTTTTAAACCGGAGGCCTCTTGATTTAGTGCCTTTAATGCGCAGAGGAAGGGATATGCAGGGTGCATCATTAGTGTAACGGGGTGAAAGGGGCAACACGTTTCTTCTGTTAGTCTGGGAAGAGGATGAATCTGGTACAGCTCTGATGTCAGAACCTCCATCACCTTTCTCACAGATGATGTAGATTTTAATTGTACTCGGGCCTGCCTCGCATCTCCCCAGCTCCTACGTGACATTGAGATAGATGAAGCCATTTGTTGGCATTCTCAGAGCCAGCTGTGTGCTTGGCTGCGGCTACAGTAGGCATTCTATCTCATGCATAATCCTCTCATTGAGAGGAGATCACAAGCATCGGAACCATATGGCAAATAATTTTATTATGATCAAAAAAGGACTCTTGAAGCTAGTTAAACAGAAGAGTCCTTGAAATGCAATCAAAAGAAGTTTTATTTTCATGTGCACCATCATCCTAAATTAATTGTTAGTACTGCCACAATCAAAGAGAACCCAGACTGCCCCACCCCCGTAGAGCTGGAATACACTTAACATTATTTTGCCTGCAACATCCTTACAGGCCTCTCCATTTGGGTGAATTTATTTGGATCCATATTAGAGAAGAGAATCTGGATTTCTAAGACTGAAGCTGGCTTCTGATTTTAATAATAATAATAATAAGAAGAAGAAGAAGAAGAAGAAGAATGCTGCCAACAAGAATACCTCTCCAAATGCAAGAACCCCAATACCAAATGAGCAAGCTTGAATTTATGTCCTCCGTGCTCTTCTCCCAAAAGCCACAGAGATTGAGATTTTTTGTTTGTTTGTTTTAAGCAGAAGTAAAGTCTTAAAAGGAAGAAAGGAAATCTATTCTTTCACAGTGTAGCCTAATGATCCTGTAAGGTTAGCATACATCTTCAAAGGGAAGATGCAAACTTGTCTTTTCCACATGGTGGGATTTCCCGCATGTTGTCAAAGAGACACATGGGTCTCCATAGCAAAGGCATGTAATCCATTGCCCTTCTGTCCAGGGAAGTGATGGGAAGCAGCTGTTCTAGGACACACTGGGCTCTGGTAGAAGGAATTGTGTGGGGCTCTGGCAAGGGGTTTAGTTGCTGCCTCTAACAAGAATTGCTTCTAGCTCTCATATTCTTCCTGCATTAATTGTGACTTTTATTAATCACAAAGGATGTTTCAAAACTCCAGTTCAAATGTTACAGGGCCATAAAACAGCAACTTGCCTAATCTTACCTAGCTTGTGATGTGTATATTCTGTTCTTTCATTATGATTTTTCTTTCCAGGGGAAAGTATATAGATTTGGGCCTTGGGGCACCTGTTAGTAATGTAAAGGCATTATCAGCAACTTCCACACCACAGTTGGAGAACATAAAGTATCACAGGGTCCAAATGGCAACAGCTGCCTTATCTGGAGACTAGTCTTTTATTTGGTATTTTATTGACAAATAATAAAGCTAGTAATTGGCCTGGGAGAGGAATATAGCCACCTAATTTACAGGAACCTTAATTTTCTGCTACTGAATGCCTGAAGCAGCTTTTAGTTCTTATCACCCCCTCATGACTAAATCAGAGTATCTGGCTGAACTGTTAAGATGGTTTCAAATGTGTATTTTTCTCTTCAATATATAAGAGCATATTTGAAAAAAAAAAAGCTTACAATGAAATATGATTCTGATTCCTTAAAAAAACAGACACCCCCCCCCCAAGCCCCACGTGATTCTGACTGTGAAGCCAGGATGCGTATTTGTCAGGAAGCTTTCCTCAGTCCCTGTCCCCAGCAAAGGGAGGTGGAAAGGGGCTCCAAGAAAAGGTGGGAAGAAAAGCCAGACCACCTTCCGGGAACTGCCAGGGGCAGACTTTCCCCATCTACCAAGAAGTAAACGTGCACATCTCCTCAGCCTTCCAACTTTGTCATGCCTTTGCTGTTTGAAAAAGAAAAGAGGAGAGAAGAAACAAGAAAATGACCCTGTCGGGCTGTCATGCGTGTTTGCCAGTTATGGAAGTAGATGTTGTTCTGAGTTCAGAATTGCCTTTCTGTGGGATCTTCCCTGTCTCTAAAGTGACACAAGCAGAACCATGGAGAGTTGATTGTTCTCTGACAGAGAAAAGGCATTTCAGACCTTCTGGCTTCACGCCAGGGAGCTCTGTTAGTGTGGAACGTTTAGTATATTGCCCAGCTGCATGAAATATATGATTTTTGTCTGGGAACATCCTGGTGCTTTTTAAACGTTTGGGGTTTTTGCTCCCAGAAAGAATTGACACAGGGCTGAATGATCATTATCCATGATATGCTTTCTGAAAGTTTTTGCTAAGTGGCAGAACCACAGCCTTTGATGTCATACTACATACTTCATAGGGCTTTCGCTGGCAATGAAGGTTGTACATAAATAATGGATGAAGAGGGGTGACAGGGCCTGAGTACTTGGGGCCTGACAGATTATCTTGTGATGTATTATAATTAGATATGCGTGAGTGTCACTTCATTTATTCAACTAGTACGAGTGCATAACTCTTTGAAGGTAGATTTATTAAGAGCTTGACTCATGTCTTTTCAAAATTTAGAATTGATTTTTGAGCATCTCTAACAGCTTTCTAAATCACCTACCTTTATGTGTTTTTTTTTTAGGTTGGAATTTTGGGGAAATCTTTACAAAGCAGGTTAAATATTTGGTTGTATATTTTATTTGTGCTCAAGGCAGTTGTTGGATGACAGATCACCTTGTCACCAGCTGGTCACCAGACCGAATGGGCCTTTGGAAAGGGAGAGTATAGGATGGTAATACAGAAATCACAGGCCCTGGTCGATGACAAATAATAGACTTCGTAATAACGAAGAGTTGTTTCCAGTAGAAATCTTATATATATGCATTGCAAGTAAGCATTGGCATATCTGTTTTGCAAAAGAGAAGCCAATGGGGAGAAAAATATAAATCCTGGATGTTAGGAAGTATTTTAAAATAGGATCCCATTTCTAAATTATACAGATAAAGTTTTTCTCAATTTCTCAGATAAAATACACAAATTCGCAATCACCCAGGTACCTAAGCCCTACCTAAAATTGCGGAAGGCAGTTAAATTTGATTAGGGTTTTACAATGTCTCTGTCTCACCTATTTTTTACTTGAAAACTTAGATATGTGTCAGAGGTTTCTGTTCTCTTCAGAGCTTCATGACAGGAGAAACAATAGAAGATATTAGAGAATGACTAACAAGAAAAAACTGTTATCCATAAATATGAGTGGAGCCCATGCTGATTTACTGTTATGGACACAAAGTTTCTAGCAAACTGGTTTTTCCCAAGATCATGTGAAATCAGGTCATTGGAAATTTATTGTTCACATAAGCACATACATTGTTTCTGGTATTATAATGTATTTTTTTAATTGCACGTCTACTTGAATAGATATTTCTAAAATAATCTACTGGGATTGCAAAAGACTCCAATCCTCTCCAGCCAGAGTGAACCTCACTTTGGAGGAATCCATTCTTCATCTGGGGAGATCCTCTTGAGTAATCCATTATTGCAAAATAAATTCTTTCGATGCCCTCCAAAGGTGTATTTTTTGGCAAAGGGAAGACTGTCATGGGACGGACAGCAAGTGGCTGCAAACACAGAAGGAACACAGGCAGGATTCTCGGAGATTAAAATCTGCCCTTCCCCCTTTTGAGCCCAAAGCTGTCTCTCCAGGGGTCTGAATAAACAGACATGCTTGTCACCATAGGACAACTTTTACATTCTTCAGATAAGGACTCAGCTCCGTTTGGGGTCGAATTATACTAGCAGCAAAGCTGATCAGAGCAAACAAGGTTTGGAGGATTCACTCACTCTTGTAAAAGCTGATTATAATTGATGAACGACCAGCTTGCTAGACCCTGACAGGCTGGTTGCCTGGCCTTTGCTCTCTGCTAGTTCAAGCCTTACAAGTGTGAAATAGCCAATTACTGGAATACCTATTGAAAGTAATAGGCCAATGAGCAAATTGCTACTGTGGGACACCGTGGCAGTATAGATGGAAGGAGGCCAAGATAAAGTTCTGCTTTGAGCAGCTGCTCCCACCACAGATTGCTAATACTATTGGATGACCAAGAGATGAGAGCAAGGTATTCTCCCATTCAAACTGCAAGTGTCCTGCCTTGTATTGACTTAAAGTTTATGATGCATGATACCATCTTGTTACCCAGGTCCTAATTTGCAGAAATAAATCCTCCTTTTAAAAGGTAGTTAAATAGGTAATAAGAATAGTCACGGCCATAGATTTTGTGCAAAAGCATTAAATACAATTTTTGCAGGGAATGAAAAGTCATATAGTGTGCAGAGTGTTAATACTTGCCAGCCATTTGCTATTGACAGAACAATTTATCTTGATAAAGGACAGTGAAAAATTCCAATCTATTCACTGACATCACATTATCAGCAGTAATATATGACTGCATCTAAATATGAGGTTGAGATCTGATACAGCTGAGAAGTTCCTGGTAATTTTCCTGTAAATATATTGTGTACTGGACAATGAACAAATGACACATTTACCATGTAATTGGATAACCTATTTTTATGTGAAATTTTAAGTTTTGCTGTGTTTAATGGAATATACCATAATGTTTCCTTTTGGAGGTAACCTGTTTCCTTAGTAAGACTTTTAGCAATAAAATGGATCGTGCTGGCGTTGACAGAGAAGAAAAGATAGACAAAGAAAGGTAAATTCTAAAAAGACAACAAGTTCTCTTGGTACTTACTGCTATAAGAAAATTACCTTAATATTTACTACAAAATCTTAATTATGGGACGCCTGGGTGGCTCAGTTGGTTAAGCGGCTGCCTTCGGCTCAGGTCATGATCCCAGCGTCCTGGGATCGAGTCCCACATCGGGCTCCTTGCTCGGCAGGGAGCCTGCTTCTCCCTCTGCCTCTGCCTGCCACTCTGTCTGCCTGTGCTCGCTCTCTCTCTCTTTCTAACAAATAGATAAATAAAATCTTTAAAAAAAAAATCTTAATTATGTTGCAGTTATTACAGTAATATAGGTCTTTTTGTGTTATTGGGAAATGTTGAATAGCTTTTGAAATGGATGTGCTTTGCAAATTGCTCTAGCACAAGTCTGAATTATCTGAAATATGCCTGAGTGGGTTAGAATGCAGTAAGATCGAGGTGGGGTGATGTAGAGCTTAGACCGTGCTAGAAAGTTGATTTAGACCTAGGGGGAACCGTTTGAGCTCCATCTCTCCTCAGGTTACAGGGCATGCAAGCTCAGCTCAGTAATATTATGGGAGGCAAAGAGTAGATACACACAAATCACCTCTGTGTTTCTATGTACTCTTTTGCCCTGTATCCCTGAGTACATGTACTTACATGAGTCTCAAATAAGGAAGAATTAAGTCCATCATTGCTTAAGATCTGAATCTTGAATTTGTTGGTTAAAAAAAAAAAAGTGTTTACTGGCAAACCTACATAAATGCTCACAGTATCTTATCAGTGCATTTTCCTTTTTCCAGTTTGTCTTCCATGAACAATTTTGCAGAAGAAACAAGAACTTGCTGTTACTGGCATAAAATAGCTTGGAAGTAATATATGTGTTCCGTTTTGGATTATAGCTATGGAAAAATTACAGTAGTTTACTATTTCCAGTATATACCATCACTGTTTTCAAGAGGATTTGAGGAAACCACAACTCAAAATCATAATGCAAAATCTCTTATTCAATTATTAAAAACAAATGAAAACAAAAAAGAAAATCCCAGAACCGTATTCTGGAGGCAGAAGGACTGATTACTACCAGGCTCTTGAGAGAAATGTTTTACCATAAACTGGCACTGGCACTGAGTTTGACAATCTGGTTTTGTGCTTGCTAAGACAACAAGAGAAAATTGTGCACCGTAGAGTAGGGAAAAAGTAAGGTGTCCTCTATTTCTAATATAATATTCTAATGTTCACTGGAAGCACCTAAGTTATCTCCAGACTTAATAAGTAAATTCTTGGTTCCCCTCTTCTCATTCCTCTTGGGCTGGGGGGGTGGGGGAAGGGGAGTTAAAAAAACCCAATCCTGTTTTCAAAAATCAAGGTGAAGAGAAAAATCAGATCCGTCTTCACCATTTGAATACTTTACTACTATTGGCCACAAGGTGTCGCTGTTGAAAATGCGACCTGCACAGTTTGTTGCTTCCAAGTCCACAAATGGGATAAAGTTTTTCCTAGTCGGGATCCCTGTGCAGGACACAGTGATTTTTCTGGAGAAAACAGTACCACTCAACTTTTCCAGTATTTTCTAGTCAAGTTTATGCTTCTGTTTCAACCATTCCCCCCCTGAAAACCCACGAGCAGTGCTGGGAGACTAGGTAAGAAGGGGCTTCAGACTCATGCCATATGGAAGAGCTAGATTACTGGAACTTCTCATGGACTTGTGTAAAATGAGCATTTGGTGAGGTTTAATAAATTGTTTAGACACACTTTGAACAGAGGCTGTTAGCTGCTGTTGTTATTATTATTACTACTCAAATAACTTAATGTAAAACCACTTTGATCCTGAGCACAGGGCATAGTCCTGCCTTTTCTCTTTCCTTACCTGTAAGGTTTCCTTTGGAGGTCTGTGGCATCAGATTTCAGTAGGTATTCTCTCAATCCATTTGGAAGATTCTCGTACTATTATTACTTACAAGGGAGGGTGAGATCTTGATCTTTTCCATCAGGTGTACCTGGGTGTTCTCATCTTTCTCCTAGTGACTAGCAGTATAGGTGGGAGTAAGAGGCTAATCTTGTCAAGAATGCAAAGCCCCAACCACCCTTTTCTCTGGGTGTCTTATTAGGACATGAAAGCCTTTGGTTTTATACCTACATAACTGAGAGAGATTACTCAGGATTCAATTACAGAACCAATCTTTAAGGTAACTTTCCATTTTTTACTTTAAAGAAAACCAGCCAAGGGCTTTTGTCAACTTCTCTTTTTTATTTACTTATTTTTAATTTTTCTCAAGTTTTTATTTAAATTCCAGTTTTTTAACATACTGTGAGATATTAGTTTCAGGTGTACAGTGTAGTGATTCAACACTTGTATACAACACCTTGTGCTCATGACAACAAATGCCCTTCTTATTCTCTATCACCTATTTCACCACACCCCCCCCCAAACTCCCCTCGGGGGTAACCAGCACTTTGTTCTCTCCAGTTAAGAGTCTGATTCTTGGTTTGTCTCTTTTTAAGTATCAGCTTCTCTTGTTAAAAAGTATTGTCCACATTATTCACTTCCTGTTATGAGATTTTGTGGGAAGATTATTTTCTTTTCTTATAGTTAAACTTTATAACTGATTTGTCATATAAAACGGGGTTGAGTAGTCTAATGATTCTGTTATGGCCAGGAAATGAACTTTGTGGGGAGGGAAAATACTGTTTCTAGATACTATAAACAGTACCTCATTTTATCTGCACAATCCTCAAGGGAAGTAGTATTATCCTGGCGTTGCAGATTAGGAATCCATGTTCAAAGAGCTTGTGTTACATGCCCAGAAGTCCTGTGGCTTGTGCATACAGAAACTAGAGCTCCAACACAGGTCATGAAGTATTTTAAGAGTTAGATTTCCTACACAATGAATTTGCTGAAATCTTTTAATAATCTATATATTTGTAGATTCTCCTAGCTTTTTTACATATATAATTATACTATCTGCAGTAAGATTTTTATTTCGCCCTTTCCATTTCTACTAGCTCTTATTTTATATATTTTTATATATGTATAAAATATGTGGTATTATATACTTGTGTGCATAAATATATATTATGCAATTATATATCTATAAGTATATAATATATATATGACACTGACTAGGGCTTTTAGTGCAGTGTTAAATACATTGCAATTACAAAAAGTAATGACAAAAATTCCTGTCTTATCCTTCATTTCATTTTTATTTCTATTGTTTTATAGATTTATTTATTTATTTTAGAGAGAGAGAGAGAGCACCTCAGAGGCAGAGGGGAACAGGGAGAGAGAGAGAATCTCCAAGCAGAGTCCCCACTGAGCACAGAACACAACACAGGGCTCAACTGTAGGACCCTGAGATCATGACCTGAGCTGAAATCAAGAGTTGGAGGCTTAACTGACTGAGCCACCTAGGCTCAGATTTCAAAGAAAAAGCTTTCAGCTGGTGGGGAGAGGGGTGGGGGGAGGGGGTAACAGGGTTATGGGCATTAAGGAAGGTGCATGATGTAATGAACACTGGGTGTTATATGCAATTGATGAATCATTGAACTCTACCTCTGAAACTAATAATATACTATAGATTAATTAATTGGATTTAAATAAAATAAAGAAAATTATGAGCATCACAAAGGACAATGGGTACCCTACTGAACATCTTAAAGGGTCTGTCTAATTGATTATGACTAAGTTCCACTGGTACTCCAAATTGTAAAGACAGAGCCATGTTCTAAAGAGAATTTTCTGAAAGACTGTGTACATTTTAGCAGGCTAAGGATTCAGATTTCTGCCATAGTCAATGTCAGGGATTGACGAAAGCTGATGGAGAGAACACGAAACCCTTGTGTTCTAAGAGACAACTTGTGGTAGGAAGAATTGGCTGGGCTTCTTTATAGTGTGACCAAACATGCTGCCCACGTTTTATGGGCATAATCTCTATCATTTGTTTCCCACGAAGAACAATCGTGTGTGTATACATGTGTATAGATGACTGTGTTAAACAATAAAGCTCCTATTCTTTCATATAAAAAAAAGCTTTCACCTTTCAACATTTAATTCTAAGAATGGTAGGTGCTGTATATTTTCACAGATGTTAAACTGAATTTTCTTCCTCTTTTTAAAAGATTTTTAATATATATAAATGTTGATTTTAAAGAATTTTTAATATTCATTGAAATCAGCATATAGTTATGTAATACTAATTTGCTAATGAGGTATATTATTAAAAGATTATCCTAATGCTAAAACAATTTTGCATTTCTAGTATAAGCATTATTTGTTCATAATATACAATTTTTTATACATTTCCAGGCTTACTTTTGGCATCAGATTATACTATATTCTTTATTTTCTGCACTAATTTTCTAAAGATGAAAATTAACAAGTTTGGTAAAAAATCCTCCTGTAAAAGGGTGGCTAGTGATTTTTGAGTGGGTTTTTATTTTTCCTTAGTGATTCAATTTTGTTCATGTTTATAGTCTTAGTTAAGATTTCTATTTACTGTTAAGCCAATATATGTGATTAATATATTCATCTCATTAAGAATATATCTAGTATTTGCTGATCTGATATCTATAAAATACTTTATCAATTGTATAGAGGAATATGCTCATCTTCCTTTCTACTGTTCTATATTTTTGTCTTATCTAGCCAATATTGCCGCCAATTTGTCTACTTTGCTAGTTTTTAATTTTGCTTTTATTGAATACTTCTTTGTTTTTTGTTTCAATAATTTCTGTTCTTACCTTTATTTTTCCCTAATTCTGCTTCCTTTCAGTTTACTATGTTGTTTTCTTTAATTCACAGTTAAATACCTTACCTATTAATCATTCCTTTTTTTTCCTACCCTCCATATATGCCTTTAAGACTATACATTTCCTTTAGTATACTGCATTAGCTGCATCCCATAAGTTTTAATATGGAGAATTGTCATTGCTATGACACATAAATATTTGTTTTTTAATACTCATTCTTTCATCATCAATTTTTTAGAAGTTTGTTTTTTTCTGTCTCAGTCTAATGGATTGTGCCCTCATCCATTCAAATTTATTGTATTTTTATCAAAAAACATGGTCTGTGTTGTATTGATTCTTCTATATATATTGTCTCTTAGTCACATAATATACCTATAACAATTTGTGGGTCTTTCAGTGTGTTTTTAAAAAAAATGTTTCTATAATTTGGGGATATAAAATTCTTTCTTTTTCTGTCTCACTGTATACATGTGAATATAAATGTGTGTATGTATATATACCATGCATGTATTCATAATATACATACATATATACACACACACACTCGTGTATACACTTACATACACACATGGTACATCAGTCTTGTTAGTCATGTAATTGTATTTTGTAACACCCACAGTACTTTTTGGTCTATTATCAGTTTCTTAGAATGGTATGACAAAGGTTTACAGTAACTTCTGAATTCTTTATAATTCTCTTAAATTTTTCCTGTATTCCTTGTGAGGAAATGTGGTAATGTGCATATATACTCAATTACCTTTTCCTTTTGCACAGTGCCTTTCATTTGTAGGTAACACTGCTATTTTTTGTTTATAACATTTTACTTTAAAGTCTATTTTGTTTGCCATCAATATCATTGGATCAGTTCTTCTTTGAGTCTTCATTACACTGAGATCCCTTTATCATTTCCTTTTCAGTCAACCTTTTTATGTCATTATGGTTTGTTTTTTTTTAAAGATTTTATTCATCTATTTGACAGACAGAGATCACAAGTAGGCAGAGAGGCAGAGAGACAGAGGAGGAAGCAGGCTGTCTGCAGAGCAGAGAGCCCGATGCGGGGCCCGATCCCACGACCCCGGGATCATGACCCGAGCCGAAGACAGTGGCTTTAACCCGCTGAGCCACCCAGATGCCCCTGTCATTATGTTTTTAAGTGTATATTTTTAAATGCCATATGACCGGATTCTTATTTATTTATTTTAAATCTAATGGCAGGATCTCTATTTATTTATACAATTTTAAAGAAAAATACCAACATAAACCAAATGTCCAAAGCACTATACTCAATGCCTTATATGTACTAACCCATGAAATATAACAATCCTATGCACTGGCTAGTATTATCCATCTTTTATAAATGAGGCGTTAAGACCCAGAGAAATGAAGCAACTTGATCATGATCCCATAAGCTAGTTAGTAGTGGAGGCTCTCAAGACCACAGTCTTATCTCCTATGCATTGAACTAAGAATGGCTCAAGCAAAGGGGCAGCCATGGTAAGGAATTGAAAATTCCGGGACTAGAACCTCATTGAATTTTGCTGGAACAGAATGTTCTTTCATTCATGGCTTTATTCATTCATTTGTCAAATATTTATTAAAGGCAAGCCCATATTCTCACTACAATCTTGATTCTTCTTAGAAAACTACCTTGCAAAGTAGGCTTAGCCATTATACAGAAGAGGATAAAAGGATTCTTTTTTTTTTTTAAGATTTTATTTATTTATTTGACAGAGATCACAAGTAGGCAGATAGGCAGGCAGAGAGAGAGAGAGAGGAGAGAGCAGGCTCCCCGCGGAGCAGAGAGCCCGATGTGGGACTCAATCTCAGGACCCTGGGATCATGACCTGAGCCGAAGGCAGAGGCTTAACCCACTGAGCCACCCAGGTACCCCAGATAGAAGGATTCTAAATTACTTGGCAAAGTTCACAGAAGTGGTGAAAGGCAGACTCTCTGCTTCTCAAAAGTATACTTTTTCCATTATACACTTTGGCATCTTTGTAGAAAACTGGGTCAAAAGATGGGGGAGCTAAGTGTAAGTACACTATTCTTTTTTATACAGGTTGTATTTTTCTATAACCATTTATATCTGTTTGTAATTTTATAGGCAAAACATGTTAAGGAAATGTTAAATATAAGAAAGTACTCAGTTTGTTGGCTAATAAACACATTTATACCGACAGAATGAAGCTCATATTTTGTCAGAGGTCATTTTGCAAATAAGTAAAATGAGTGGTTTATAACCTCCTCCTTACATTTCTCCCTATTGGGGTTTCCACCCAGAAAGAAAGTTAATGAACACAACATATTTATTTAAAGGTAACCTAAATGAATTCTTAGAAACCCAAGTTGTAATTTTATAATGCATTGAGTGTAATACATGAGCCTCAAATAGGACTACTTGGGCATATGACTATGCCTTTAGGTCATCAAATGTGTGAGGCCAATGAAAGAGGACCTTCCATGCCTTTCTGCTCTTTAGAGCACCAAATGAGGACTTTTGGCACTTAATTTGAAAATTCATAGCACACTATTTCTTCAGTTTTTGCCATGTAGATGCTCCAGAAATTTGCCTTCTTTCTGCCAAGGAAATGACTCTAGCAGAACTGTTCTGGGGAAGAACTCTGAAGGAAAAAGGAAAAAAAAAATCTGTAAAGCATTGCAACATACTGAGCATTTTAAATTAGTTAGTTGATAGAAATAAACATTTTTATATATTTAGGGTTAAAGCACCAAATTAAATAAAATATTTGTGGCTGTTCATTCATCAGCACCAAGTTATTAGCAAAGGTCCATATTCCAGAGAAGTTATGTGGATAAACTCCTTTTCCTCCTTCAAGATAAGCTCAAATAACCCCTGCTTTGTAAAGCTTTCTCTCTTCACACAGATTAATCACTCTTTTATCAGTGTTATTGCTTTGTACATAATATATGTTTGTATAATAATATTTCTTGCATGTATCATAGATAAATATCTCCTTGTAGAGTTCATGTTGCCTAGAATGTGTTGAGACCCTTTGGGTTGATTTATGCTTGCCCAACTGAGAAGACTGATACATACATCAAGATGTTATTTTATTTTCTGTTATTTTATTTTTACTGGAGATGTGTGGGAAAGCTTTTTCATGGAATGGAATACTCAATTTCCAGTCATCAAAGAAGCTCTTGGAAGAGTCCCTTAGTGAGCAGAGTGTTTCATGGTGATGAAGGAACCAGAAATTTTAGTGGATAATACTAGGTTTCATAGTAGGGACTGTTTTAAGGGATGTTTCTTCCAGGCTATAGAAAGATATGGTAAGCATTTCTGATGCCATTCACACCAGAATAAACAACTAACTACTAAAAACTACAGCATAAAAAACTATTAACTGCCTCCCGACACTATTTTTCTCCCACTGGTAAAAGATTTAACTAGATTTAAGCTAGATTTAACAGTGCCAAGGACTTTTTCTTGGAGACATCTGATTTTTTGACTCAGTATAGGTGAAATTAATACTGTCTTTAGAGAAAATACAACAGTGTTCAATAATTTAAAGTTATTTAAATCAGTTGCTTTTCTAAATGTATGAAATTGGTCTTGGAGAGGTCCACATGTCCTATGCTCTTGGAGTGAGCTCCTGCTATGGCTTTATTATAACCTTTGTCTCCTATGTCTTGGCCGGAGGGGCTTTTGCTTGGTGCTTCAAAGATTGTACAGTCTTAGGCAAAGAGGGCAGGGACTGCTGAAGTTGTCAAATATGGATTAGAATCATGCACCTCCTGTTTAATCATCTGTGTGCTATGAGTAAAACTCCAATTTCCTCACCTGGAAAAGTGAAATAGGAATACTAGAAGAGATAGGAGTACTCAGCTCAACAAGAGGGGTTTAAGAAGAATAAAGGTGATAGAGACTAAGCACCTAAACTCCTGCTAGATACCTAGCAGGAGCTCAGGAAATAGAGGACTTCCTACTATGCAACAGATACGTGATTGCGTTTGAGAACATCATTGTACATCCTCCCTTCCTTCCTTCCTTCCTTCCTTCCTTCCTTCCTTCCTTCCTTCCT
>ML110426.1:27509-64714 GCA_003697995.1 Taxidea taxus jeffersonii
CCTTCCTTCCTTCCTTCCTTCCTTCCTTCCTTCCTTCCTTCCTTCCTTCAGTAAGCTGCCTATGTGATGCCAGACAGGATTTCTAACACTGAGCCTACAGCATTTAAAAAAATGGAAAGTACCTTCTACCAGGGGGAGACAGACCACGAACAAAATAATATTCTACAGTAGAAAACCAGGAATGCTGTGAGGAAAAAAACAAATCCGATAGAAAAAGAGAAGGGTTATGCATTTAAAAAGGGAGCTCAGCTAAACAAGAGATGACAGTTTTAAGTGAGGGAATGAAGGAGGCAACGGACCCAGCCATGCTGATGTCTGGGGAAAGATATTGTATGTAGAGGGAACACCCAGTGCAAAAATGAAGTGGCCATAGACTTGTATCTGGAGGCTAATGTTTTAAGACAGAGTGAACAGGGAAAATGCAATAGAAAATGAGGTCAGAGAAGTCACAGGGACCAAACTGTGAGGAGCTTTGTAGGTCATTGCCAAGACTTTGGCTTTTACTTTTACTCAGATAAAAGCCATTGGAGGTTTGTACCATTCTGCTGTGTATCTGCTCTACCTTTTATATCTCTGACGGCTCTTTTGAGAAATGGATTCTAGGGAAACAAAGGTGGAAGCGAGAGAACATTTAGGAAACTGTTGCAATAACCTAGGTGAGAAATGACCAAGTAGCAGTGAATGGTGGTTGTGGGAAACGTCCAGAGGCTGGATGTATTGTGAGAGCCAACCGGATTCAGATGGATTAGATGTTGTACGTGAGATAGGAAAGGTCAAGGATATCTACAAAGGTTTTGACCTGAGCAGCAGAACAGATGGATTCTCTGTGTGAAGAGCAAGGATAGTGTGTTACTTCTTCATGTGCACTAGTGATACTTTTCTCTCTGTATGGTAATCAGCAACTATTGATAACTGATTGACTGATTTTGTGTGGCCTGTCAGTAACACTGATTAACCTTGTCATAAGTTGGGTGTGATAGTTGAGATAATTCTACATGTTGTAGCCATTCATGGTTATGGTTGGATTGTTAACTCTCTCTGCAGATACTTACAATTATATGAAAAAAATAGAGGAATGATGTGTTTATACTAAGAATTTTGACTGTCTTTAAAATTCCCAAGTCTAAAATGTAGTATACTTGAAGGGATCTGTGATTTTATATAAATAGTACTATAAATGGAAACATTAATGCTCTCCAAAGTGAAGCAACATCCAGTTACAACCAGTGAATCTAAATGAATGTTTAAAAGACGAGAGTGTGGTGGGGTTACATTATATGTTTAAATAAAAATTTTTAAAAAATTTAAAAAAAAGACAAAAACCGCATCTTGTATTACAGAAATCTTCTAAAGACTTTCTCTAAGCTTTTAAATGAAACCAAATGAAGCCCAAATTTAGAACAAAAGATGGTGTTTAAATGTAAACAAGTATACCTATACCTCTCTGACAGTCCAGAATTTATAAATGAAATACATTTAGAAGGTACCTAGTTTCACATCTTAATTTTTCCCTCTGAGATATTAAGATAAAGAATCAAACTGGGGGTGCCTGGGCGGCTCAGTGGGTTAAGCCTCTGCCTTCTGCTCAAGTCATGGTCTCAGGGTCCTGGGATCGAGCTCCACATCAGGAATCTCTGTTCAGCAGGGAGCCTGCTTCCCCTTCCCCCTCTGCCTGCTTTTCTGCTTACTTGTGATCTCTCTCTCTCATTAAATAAATAAATAAAATCTTAGGGAAAAAAAAAAAAAGAAACTGAATTGGCCAAGCTCCCATGTAACTAATGGCTAAAGGGAGATACAAACTCACATTTACTTGTTCCTGGCCCAGTGGTCTCCTATACCTTGTGTTTGTTTTCATTTTAATTAGTTTTTTTCTTAATTTTCAGGGAAATTAGAGTTTATCAAACACAATTCTCTCAATCTCCCAACTGTGTAGACATAATTTTAGAGATTGAGTGATCTGACCACTGAGTGAAATATTTCACCATCCCTGCTCTGCCATGTGGACACAGGTTTCCAGACACTGTTTTCTAGTGATGGGCTGGGACCTGTACGTTCTCAACCACCCCGTCCTCCTTGGACACCACCTTTTGTGCTGGCCACACAGAGGTCAAGGAGAACTTGACATCCACCTGGAGTTGTGATCAGACATTTCCATTTCTGGATTCTTCTGGGGTTTGTCACTTTTTACAAAAGGCTGAAGGTAATCATCACATTTGCCATTATACTTGGAGTACAGGTAATCCAGTCTTGAGCATGTGGGGATTTCAGTGGCATCTGATGTTAGGTAATGTTGAAAATGATAGATTATTCTTCAAAAAAGATAAATAAATGGCTAGAAGCCAATAATTCAACCCTTGCATGTCAGCTGTAAAGATAGGATGGTAAATCTTGGTTAGATGTCTAAGATTAAAACCCTTTTTATAGTTGAGGACAGTGATATTTTTAATGACATTAATTTTCAGTGGACAAACTGTGGATTTTTAACCCTGATAATTTTACCCTTTATTAGACTTGAAGAGAAGGGATAATTAAGTATTACTGCCTAGAAGAGTTGCTATATAGTGTTATTTATAGCCACAGTGAGTATAAAAACTTAACTTTTTATGTTCAAATGAATATTAATTCTTGCTTCATTAAACGCAGACTAGAAGATTTGCATTGATGCTTTCCCTATACCATTTCATTTTCCAAGTTGTTTGGCTGCTCATTTGTCTTCATTGTTTTATTCTGCTCTGTTCCCAACCCCCAAACAACCCATACAGCCTCCCAAGTGCTGAGAAGGAGCCAGGGGGTATTTTCTGAAAGAATTGTGCCCTGTTCTCTCTAAGCAAAAAATAATTTTTGCTTGGTAGCCTGGTGATTGGGAAGAACTTCTGCACAAAAAAAAGGGAAAAGCTTTTTTGATATTTTCCAACTGATGATTCACAGGGCTCGGATCATACCTATCCTTCTTTTCAGGCTAAGTAACTCATCATTATCACTTCGATATTTGACATACTCTTGTATTGCATAAGAATTTGTATTTGTATTTGTATTTGATAAGAATAATGTAACAGTGGTCTGCAGGAGGTTAAATTCTACAAGCCCCTGTAGTGCAAGCAATTTCAGAAGCGAGTAAAACCAAATAACCAATGCAGACAGCTTAGCAATAGTATTTATTGTCATTTGTTTTAAAACAAAAAAAGGAGGTGCCATGAACAGTCTTATTTTTTCTAATTCTGGGTGTATTTTGCAGATGCACTGAGGAAATATGATTCCATCATGAGCAATAAAACAAATGTTGCAAATTCCATGCTGTAGCTCTAGTTAGGGTCTCCCTCCAGTATTAGCCCGTAAGTGGATATGCAATTTCAAATGTCTGGGGACTATTGCAACTTCCATCCTTTCAAAAAGTCCAAAGACTCAGTTTCTTATTAAAATTCCATGCCTTTATGCTTCATATTTCTTAGGCCTCCACCTGTTATGTCACCCTCACTCTTGATAGAAACTTATTTGGATAATGTCTGGAAGCAAAGCACACCCCCCAAAAAAGGTTAGGGATGGAGGCACTCTGTCAATACCTGACAGGTGTAAATTTTTTAATGTATGAGCAGTATATGAAAATACAAATCACCTTGGAGAGCCAGCCTAAAGCAGACTGAAAAGCTGTCATAAGCAATTTTCAAAAGGCATGAGTTATTTGGTTCCCTTCCAAGGGGAACAACTCCAGAGGCATAAATTTGTGAATGGTACTTGACAATCTTAACAAGCCCTGCTCTCCCCAAGCTTCCTGCGTGGCCAACATTTGATGTAGGCTTTCTGTTCACCTGCACTCTGAGACCAACAGGATATCAATGGAAGAACTGGAAAGAATTTGAGCCACCTTACTTACTGGGGCACCCATATGTCAAGGGACAAATTAAATAGCCTCACAATTGGAGGCATTTTGAAGCAGTTTGCCAACAGATTATGTACAGACTCTCCGAAGACACACCAACTCATTGAGTGTCATAATATTAGGGAAAATGATAAAGTCTTTTCAGTGGACCCTCCCCCAATCACTAGTTTATGTGCTGTAACATTGTAAGATTTTTTTTTTTCTTTTTGGCCCTGGGTTCATTGAAAAATCTTTACTAACTGAATTTCCTTCCCTCTCGTGTGAGAAGGCTGACTTTAGCAAAGGAGTGCATGATTGGCAAGTCGGTTCTAATTGAATAAGTGTCAAGGTCAAAAACCAACAAGTGATGGAGATGAGGAAGCCCTGGAGTGATGTTTGTTTCAAATTATATTATATATTTTTTAGTAGCACAGGGCTTTAGGGAGAATATGTAAAATTGAAAAAGCACGAAAGTTATGGTATAGCTTTATGTTCTGTCCACTAAAAGAAAGAAATCTGTATTTTGTAATTCTTAATAAAATTAGGTCACATAAAATGTACTGATACCAGAATTCTTGAGAATTCAACATTTGGGGATGAATTAAATCATGAATGTCTCCCTAAGGATTTGCTGTGATGGAAGAATAAAATAAAAGCTTTGGTTCCTGTAATTGGGGATCCCCCAATGGCCTCTGCTGATGTTCCCCTAGGACAGTGGTTCTCAAACTACTTTCATCATGACCCAGAGAAAGAAAAAATATTTATTGGGACTCAGTATACACAATGATACACGTAACCATGACTTAAATATGATTCAAAGGAGATCTACTCCTATTTCCTGTGATGTACTTTGATACTCCTGTTCTATCTCAAGATTTCATTTAAAGGCAGATTATACCACACTAATTTGATGACACAGCTTACCAGTGGTTCACAACAGGCTGTTTGAAATATATTGCCCTAAAAGCCTTCTTCTTCCCAGAATATGCAGTATGTTACTCCCATTGCATCTACATTTATGCTGGTATTCCTTCCAGAATCTCCTCCCTTTACTTAAATCCTAATCATCCTACAAGTGTCCAAGGAGAACTATCACCTACGGAATCCTAGAAAGATTCTTCACCAGCTGTTTCTTTCTGGAAGTTTCCTAATGGAGCCACCCAACCAATAGAACTGCAAAAGAACATTTTATTATTGGCTGTAGTTTTCACACCAAGCCACAAGGTGAGGTAGTCCAGATTGTGCGGAAAAATTGCTTTATCTAAGTTAGCCTAGAAACAAAAATCAAAGCAATGCTCTTAGTCACTGTATTCTACTACCATATGCTATACGCATTCATTGAACATTCATCCTTCCTTCTTCCTCCCTCCCTCCTCCTCCTTCCCTCCCTTCTTTCCTTCCTTCCTTCTTCCTTCCTCCCTCCCTCCCTCCCTCCTTTCCTTCCTTCCTTCCTTCTTAAGATTTATTGTGTGCTGGCAATGTCCCAGGCATTATGCATTTACTGTGATAACACTGTGGTCGTGGTCTATGACCAGTACCTGTGCAGTGAAAACATTCTGTTCCACTAAATCCTTTACCTCCTCTGTTTGTTTCCTTAGTTGATTGCTCATCCCAGTTGATAGCATTTACCACATAATGAGTATTTAAAGGTAGTAGTTTCCCCTCTTAAATTTGTTTTTGTTTTTTTAGAAAGAGAGAGACAGTGGGTGAGCGGGGTTGGGGGGACCAGGTCGAGGGAGAGAAAGAATCTTAAGCAGGATCCACGCTGGGCCCAGGGGAGGGTTTGATCTCAGAACACTGAGATCATGACCTGAGTCAAAATCAAGAGTTGGATACTTAACCAACTGAGCCACTCAGGAGCCCCTCCCCTCTCTTAAAATCATGTTAGACTATTATATATAGCACCTACCACAAAAAAAATTGTTATGTAACAATTATTTTTTTTTCTCAATGCTATATAATTGGCCTGAGACCAGTAATTAGTTGTTGGTTAAATGCATGAATCTATTGGATTTGTTTAAAAGGATTACTTTGTAATCCTTGCTATTTGTAACCATCATGTAACCCAGTTTATTGTGTCAAGTACATGTCTGAAAACTGAGTGGTAGGATGCCTACTCTTAATGGAAAAAAAAAAGGTGGATTTCTGTGGGTCTTATGAACTCAGGAAAGGATCTGTAACTCTTCAAATAACTATGGAAATGGTAGGTTTCTGGTTGCATATTGCTATAACAAAATGTTTATCCCAGAATATAAATGGTAATTTTTCAGGTCACCTATCACTGCATAGCAAGTTCTCTAAATTTAGTGACTGCACACAGTAACCTTTTTTTTTTTAATCATATCTCATGATTTTTGTGAGGCAAGTGTTCTGGCAATCCCTGAAGACTAAATATTCTTTCTATATTTGGCTGGAAGATGGAATGTTCTGAAGGACCCAAGACCACCTCACTCACATGTCTGGTGCCTCTGCCTTCACAGGGATGGCTGGGATCCTCTAGGGTTGATCACCAGCCACCTACCTGGGGCATCTTCATAATGGCAGTTTTAGGGTATAGTCAGATTGCTTATGTAGATTGTCATGACATTTCCAAGGACAGTGTTCCACAAGCGAGTCTCAGAGGGATAAACGGAAGCTGTTAAGACTTTGTATGATCTTGACTCAAAGTCCAGGAGTACACTGTTTCCACCCTCTAAGAACAGTGTATTAGCTTTCTATTATTGCATAATAAGTTGTTCCAAAATGTAGCAGCTTAAAACTGTGAACATTATCATCTCACTGTTTCTGTAAGTCAGGAATCTGGCAGTGTTTTAGCTGGCTGAGGCAGGCTCTGAGTTTCTCCCTGTGATTGCAGTTAAGCTATTGGCCAAGGCTGTAGACTCACTTCAGGACTCTGGTAGGGAGATTTTGCTTCCTTGTCTGTTCCATGGTTGTTAGCAGGCCTTAGTTCCTCACTGACTGATGACCAAGATTTCAGTTCCTCACTGAAAGGATTTCATCATAGGTCGCCTGGGTAACTTCATGACATGGCAGCTGGCTTCTCCCAGAGCAAATGGGGGTGGGGAAGAGAAGGAGGGAGAGAGAGACAGAGAGATACACCCAAATCACAACTGTGGTTTTTATAACCTAATTTAGGAGTGGCAGAGTGTAACTTATATCATATTTTATTCTTTAGAAGCGAATCAGTAAGTCTGGCCCACAGCCAAAGGGAGGTGAACCGTGTTCCACCTTTTGAAGGGAAGAATATTGAAGAAATTTTGTAATCAACACAGTCCACTTTCTGTCCATAAATGTGTTCACATTACTCCCTCATGCAAAATACACTCAACTCTTCCACAGCCTCCAAAAATCTCTTCCATTACAGCATCAGGTCTAAATCCAAAATCTCATTATCTAAGTCAGATCTAGGTGTGGATTAGTCTCCTCTGCTGTTGGTCCTTAAATTAAGCTTCTTGAATACGGTTCCTCCTAATACGTAAATCTATGAAGCTAAACACAACTAAACACGCAGATTATCTACTTCCCACACACCCAAATTACAATGGTATCACAGGTACCATATGGCTAATATAGACATTCCTGTTTAAAAAACGGGGGAAATGGGAGATATAAAAGGATGACTGGTGCATAATAATGGTGAAGTTCCTTAATTAGGTCTCCAGATCTGAAAATGATTCTTGTAACTCTCAGCCCCACTTTGTTGCCCTGAGTCATCCCTCATTTTTCAAGGAAGTCTGCATACGTTTGCAGCTGGTAGTTTTCTTAGCCTGCTTCCAACAGGTAGAACTATGGGCATTCCAAAGCCACATTTCATTATGTGCTCTCTCTGTCCTTTCAGTCCAAGCTGATGATGTGTCCACATAATATAATTATTTTAAAACTGTGAGTCTCTTATGAATCTTAGTGGTCTCTAAGTCAACAAAGACTAAACTCAAAAATATCTTTCAGCTGTGAACACCGAAGAACAATTAACCCCCTTAGTCTTTCTGGAGGTATAAGAGTTGAATTGGAAGACTGGGAGTATTTCTGATCTCCTTAGAGGCCTTTTGTTTAGCAAAAGCACTGAGGCACCCGCTTGGATCTTTTTGAGATCTCTACAGCACATCTTCCAGGTATCTCCTCCGCTTCATCTTTGGGCCATGTTTTCTTGGCAGTACCTTGGATTTCATCTTTTCTCAGAAGGCATGGCTTGATTTTAATATCATGTGCCATACAGAAATGGTGAGAATTCTCATCCTCCTTTTACCAGCCCTTCCTTCAGTTCATCTTTAGTCTCTTGTATTTTACTTACCATAAGCAGCAAGAGGAAACCAGAAAGTGACTTTAACGCTTTACTTGGAAATGCCCTTAAATGCATCAGCCAGTTGATAAGCCACGTCACTTATTTCCAAGTCATCTCAGGTAACCAGGCTGCTCAATTTACTGCCACTCCGTAAGAAGGATCTCCTTCTCTCCAGTTTCCAATAACATTTACCACACTTTCCTGCAAGTCCACTGCTGTCCTATCAAAGATCATGGGACAGTTTCTTCAACATACTGTAGGCTCTTACCACCACCATCCTAAAACGCTCACTGCCTGGTCTCAATGCTATTCCTGTATTTGAGAGATTTTTGTTTGTTTTGTTTTTCTGTTTTTTATTTTATGGCAACACTCTACTTCTAGGTATCAAAGTACTAGTTTTCTACTGTTGTAGAATAAATTGTGCAAAATCTTAGCAATTAAATATGGCAAACGTTTATTATCTCACAATCTTTGTGGGTTAGGAATTAAGAAGCAACCTAGGGGGACTATCTTCTGTCCCAGAGTCTGTTGCGAAGTTATGCTGATGGAGTTGGGTGGGCCACAGTCTCATCAGAAAGCCATCCTGGTGGGGCGCCTGGGTGGCTCAGTGGGTTAAAGCCTCTGCCTTCAGCTCCGGTCGTGATCCCAGGGTCCTGGGATCAAGCCCCACATGGGGCTCTCTGCTCAGCAGGGAGCCTGCTTCCCCTCTCTCTCTGCCTGTCTCTCTGCCTACTTGTGATCTCTCTCTGTGAAGTAAATAAATAAAATCTTAAAAAAAAAAAAAGCCATCCTGGGCAAGATCTACTTCCCAGGTCATGTTTATAAGTAAACTACATGGCTCTTTACGTCCAGGGAATTTTCCGTTCTCTATTTAGATACTGTCTTTTAGCTAGAAGATCTAGAATATATTTTAAGAAAATTATAAAATATTATATGAGAGCACAGTGAGAAAAGTATTTGAAAGCAAATATTTGGACCAATCTTACTACCTGTTATTTTATGGTGAAACATACTAATTAGAAATCATCACAGTGTAATATATATGAAAACTTTCCAAATACAGTTTTTATAGTAATTATTTTTTATTCTTTTGTTCACAGGATGCAGTGGTTTGTTTTTTTTTTAATTTGACAGATAGAGATCACAAGTAGGCAGAGAGGCAGGCAGAGAGAGAAGAGGAAGTAGGCTCCCCGCCAAGCAGAGAGCCCAATGTGGGACTCTATCCCAGGACCCCGAGATCATGACCTGAGATAAAGGCCGAGGCTTAACCCACTGAGCCACTCAGGTGCCCCCATGGGATGCATTTTTAAAGTGGAGGGGGATTTGGTGGGTATATACATTCTACTAAGCATTGAATGCTTGTTTTAAAGACTCTCTCTTTGTAAGTTCTACTTTAAATCACTTTCATACTTGATTTTGTTAATTGAAAGACTGTGTTAAAATGAAACACTAATGAAATGTTGGAATTACTTTATTAACTTCCTCTTTCCTTCACTCTAGGTAGAGTTATGATTTCTAAGGGCATATTTAGTTCTGTGTTCTACTATACCTCCATTCTATTTTTCAGTCCAAAATTAGGTTCAACAAAGGATTCTTTCTTTGTCGCATGCTTGTAAATGACTGGCCAAGTGAGTATATCTTTTGAAAGCAATTTCTACTGTTATAACAAGCTGGAATCAAAGTGGCCAATCTGTAATAAGCCAACCCTTATTAACTTGCACTAAATTATTTTCATTTGGCAGATAAAATAACCACTCTTCCACTCTTAATTAGAGTTTGGTCTAATAGGATTGACAAGTCAAATTGGAGAAAAAAATGCTGTATTTAATTGCCTTTAGAATTCAGTAGATTTTAAAATAGATTCCGTTTTGATAAGGTTGCAGAGAAACTTGGAAACCCCATGTTTTGTTTTTCTCTACTCTCTTAAAAATCAAAACAACTCTAGCCAATGGCTATTCCTAGACTGTGCTATTATATATTAGTGTCTCTGCCCTTATAAGACTTAGACTGTTATTAGAAAATGGTAGTGTAATTTATAAGCCACTTATGTTCTCTTTCTACTCTTCTATTTCAGGAAAGTAAGTTATTTTGTCCCTTGGCACTATATCTTTTGGTAGAATATACACAAAATTGCCATTTATTATAAAGAGAGGTAACATGGTTAAACACACACACACACACACACACAGAACTGCAGGCTTTAGAGCCATAAGTACTCAAGTTCAAATCCTGACTCAGTTGCCTACCAGCTGGGTAAACTTGGGCATGTTATTAACCTCGTCTGTGTGTCTGAGATGATGTGAGGAGTGGAGGTATAAATACGTGATACTTCTAGTATACTACCTGGGACATAAGATATGCTCCGTAAATCTTGGTTGTGATTACTCTTGCTACTCTGTTCTCAATGTCACACTACATTATAAAATACAGCCACATTGACAGACACCATCTCATCTGAGTCTGGGCCCCTGGGTCACAAATTCAGCTGGCATTGGGAGTGAAGAGGTTAAAGTCATGAAACCAGAGTTTTAAGTTTGCTTAAATATAATCTTTTCAAAGATGTATTTATTTATTGTACCGAGATTGTGAGAAAGCATGAGCAGGAGGGACAGAGGGAGAGGGAGAAAGGATTTGAAACAGACTCTGGGCTGAGTGCGGACCCCAAAGTGAGGCTCTGTCTCATGACCCTGAGATCATAGCCTGAGCCAAAACCAGGAGTTGGACACTTAGCTGACTGAGCCACCAAGGCACCCTTAGAATTTTTAGTAATAAATGTGACTGGGAAACGATGGGGCTTGCAGAAGGTGTCATTGAAGGATGGAACCTGGGACAAAAGTCATTTGAAGTCAGTGATTAGGGGAAAATAACTAGTTTAAAATTTGGGAAAGAAGTGAAGGGAGAGAAATGGGAAGGGAATAACCTTGATGTGTTATTCCTCAGTTTAGAACATCATAGGCCATCCCTTGAAATGAACAAATCGAGTCATAACCAAAAGATACATGATGATGTCTTTAGCTATTCTAATTTGAGTCAAGAATTCCAATGACTTACAAATGCCCAGCCTTATAACTACTGTGTAACTTCCCTTTAGTAAACTTTTGAGGGTTTTGTCCAATATTGAATGTTATATAATTTTAATCCATATTGAAATTGAAGTCTAGTCAATTTCCTAGGGGGGAGAAATTCAAAGATCTGGATTATCCTCCCTATTTCTTCTCTACGTAGTATAAATATATTATGAAAGTATTTATTCAAGAAATTACAACAGTGACTGACATAGTAGGTTAGGTGCTCAGTATTTTTTTTTTTGGTTGCACAATAATTGACCTAATTTGAGCATCTTCCCTTAGTGTACTAATTCTAAGGTAATTTTATTAGATTAAATTCAAAGAAACTATTTTCATCTCATCTGTACAAATTTATCCACCAATATTCTCAGCTATAGAACAAGCACTTAGAAAGACAATACCTTTCAGTACTTTTACTTATTTGCACTATGAGTAGGGATTTGAGTCATTGGGTCTTAGAAAAAATTAGAAAACTAGGAAGGACTAAAAATAAAGTGTTTATTTTATGTACCAGCATATGCAATTCAGGAATACTGATATTTTATTTGATCCACTAAAATTCAGTAATTTTTTATTACAAAATAAGACATGTAAAAAATACAAATGACCAAAGTATATAAAAAGAAATAAGAAAAAGATTATCCATAGTTATTAAAAATAATCGCTACTAACATGGGGCACCTAGGTGGCTCAGTCAGTTAAACCTCTGCCTTCGGCACAGTCGTGATCCCAGGGTTCTGGGATCGACATCGGGTTCCCTCTCCCTTTGCTGCTCCCCCTGCTTGTGCTCTGTCTCTCTGTGTCAAATAAATAAATAAAATCTTTAAAAAAATCACCATTAGCAGATGTTATGTGCAATAGGTAACCGCATCAAGGCGCCTGGGTGGCTCAGTGGGTTAAAGCCTCTGCCTTCGGCTCAGGTCATGATCTCAGGGTCCTGGGACTAAGCCCCACATCGGGCTCTCTGCTCAGCAGGGAGCCTGCTTCTTCCTCTCTCTGCCTGCCTCTCTGCCTACTTGTGATCTCTGTCTGTCAGATTAAAAAAAAAGTAAGTAACCTCATAGGCTCACATAAAACAGATAGAAGAATATTAAAATTTGTATGGCAAATTGTGTCCCTTTATCCTGTTTCTCATTTCTTTTACCTGTTTTACCAACCTTTGACAGTTGTCTTCCTGTCAACTGGATTTTTTTCTATCCAACACACTTAAATTTTTACAGAACTATCGATTTTTAGAGATTTTATTTATTTATTTATTTGAGAGAGAGAAAGAGAGCATGAGCAGGGGGAGGGGCAGAGGGAGAGGTAAGCAGACTCCCCACTAAGTGGGGAGGTGGGCACAGTGCTCCATCCCAGGACCCTGAAATCATGACCTGAGCTGAAGGCAGACACTTAACTTCCCTGAGCCACCCAGGTTACCCCCCAAATTATGGTTTTTTAAATTATTTCAGCCCACAGTGACATACGATATTGATGTCAGCAGAAGAGAAAGAAAGAAGCAATCATTTCCTCTTGTATTTTTTCCTTAACTGTTTCATGGGCCTTTCATTTTGGAGTAAAATCTGATCACTCCTGATTGGATAGATGCTTCTACTCCCTCTGCCTAACAATGAAGTCTCCCTACATCCTGCAAAGGGCACTGCAAAAAGGAGAGGGCTGGCAGAAGAAGACAATGTCCTGCGCCTCGGTGGCTGCTTCATATGGGAAATGGTGTTCTCTTTGACTCTCCGGCTATTGTGCACCTTCTCTAAAGGAATGTTGGAGCAGCCTTCAGTTAGGAAGGAGTTACCCGATAACTCAGGTTCTAGTTGCAAGACTCCGAGGGCAATACACAAATACATTCTCTTTGTTTCTCTGTCTACTGAATCTGCAGTTTCCGAACAGTGTTTTTCTCCCTGTTGTGCAATTAACTTAAATCTGACATAAACTGTGGATGAATTTTGTAATAGTCACTGCTGGTGCTTACGTCCCAGGCAAGCATTTTGGATAGGCTAACATCAGCAAAATTGTAGTGGGTAGTCAGGGAATGATACCGAAAACATGTAATGGGCCTCTATATGAAATAGTAGACTAATACTCCTCTGATGGGGCTTCAGATTCATCTGAATTTGAATAATCTGTGTTAAGTGATTTGCAGCACATCTGAGGCACCGTCAAGGGTCCATTTTGGGCAGAAGGCATAGTTTAGACATTAGAACCGTGTGGCTTAATTTTTTTTCTTTCTGTTGGAAAATATACTACATATGTTCTGTTTTGTTCTGGGATTGTCAGCCCTAAAATATTTACAGCTTTCAGCCAGGAGGAGAAAGAGGGGATGAGTGAGGGGGCATAGCCAGGGGAAGACAACTCCATAAAACGGCCCCATGCATCATCTACCTTTTCTCACACTGCAATCTAAACAAACTCTCACTGAAAAAATAATTTCATTAAGACTTACCCTATAGGGGCGCCTGGGTGGCTCAGTGGGTTAAGCTTCTGCCTTCGGCTCAGGTCATGATCTCAGGGTCCTGGGATCGAGCCCAAGGTCAGACTCTCTGCTCAGCGGGGAGCCTGCTTCCCCCGACCTCTCTGCCTGCTTGTGATCTCTAGTTCTCTCTCTCTCTCTCTCTCTCTGTCAAATAAATAAATAAATAATCTTATTAAAAAAAAAAAAAACTTACCCTATAAAAGTGCCTTTGCAGGTCATGTAAAAGTGTAGCCCCATTGGGCAATTAGACTTCCCTTTACCAGCACCTGCATCCTTTGTATTTTTGAGGTAGATCTGAACCTAACTGTTGTTAGGGTTTTTTTACTTATTCTGATTCTGAATTGCATAGCAGAGTTCTTCCCATGTATTTAGGATTTTAGTACTTTAAAAATTCTGCCTAACAACTAAAGTGTATACATTGTGTATAGGTGGCTAACCATAATGTGCCTCGTATGTAGCAAACAAACAAACAGAAATCAAGCAAACAAATTAAAAAAAAAAAAAACCCTCACTTGCAATTCAAATGTTATGTGTAAATGGTAAAAATTTTTCCTTCTGATTCCTTTGATCTGCTTGCTAGATAAGTTTAAAATATTCACAAAGCCACAAATTATCACCCACTTAATACTGTGCCTGACTATAACCAAACAAATAAATATACCATTCCCCTCACTCAGGAAACTTTTCATGAATGTCTACTGAGAATGAAGGGAACCTATTCAAAATTGAAAGTTTCTCTCCAGTTTCTCTGGAAACTGGAAATTAAAAGTTTCTCTACAGCTCACGGTAATAACAGCAGTTTCTCTAACATCTATAATAAACATGTTTCGGGTTTTTTAAAATTTGTTCTTATATTGTGCTGTATGCTAGATTTAATAGTTTTATTATGAATGTGTGATTTTTTTTTAAGATTTTATTTATTTAGTTGAAAGACAGAGATCACAAGTAGGCAGAGAGGCAGGCGGAGAGAGAGAGAGAGGAGGAAGCAGGCTCCTGCTAAGCAGAGAGCCTGATTCGGGACTCGATCCCAGGACCCTGGGATCATGACCTGAGCCGAAGGCAGAGGCTTTAACCCACTGAGCCACCCAGGCGCCCCTGAATGTGTGACTTATAAAATGTTCTCTTCCTATGTATTCTTTGTGCATTTGTGATCTAGTCAGAATCCTCAGGATCTGCCTTCATTTATGTCTCTTTTTTCTCAGCTTTCTCCATAGCTTAAATCCATCTCCTCATCCTGCTTCCTCCTGTGTCCAGTTTGTTATAATGGTCTCTTTATGGGCTATTCAGTCCAATATTCAGTATTGCCAGAATTTCTCCCTTCCAGAATAAACCCAAACATACTACTTTCCTTGATACCAAGTATATTATCTGCAAGAGGAAGTTGAAAGCCCAGAAAATATCAGGCAAATACCTTACCATCTATTTCTGATCTTCATCCTAAGTCTAATTTCCTGCAGTTCTTCCCAAACTCTTTGTCATCCAGAAACAGTTTTCCTCATTTTGTGAACCTGTAACCTCCTCAGGGCCCTTGCACAGTCTGTACTTTGCATCTACAGGGCCTCTTCCTCTTTTCTCTCTTTGTAAAAACAGCAGACAAGTTTGGTGCCCAGTTTGTGCGCCCCTCCCTTACTACAGTCCTAATTTCTTCCCACCTTTCCCACCCATGGGCAAGTTTTGAATATGTTGAGCAATAATATTCTCTCAAAAAATCAAAATCAATCATGATTTTTGATCACAATGTTTGATCAGAGACTAAAAGATCATTTTATATTTTGTATAAGAAAAACATCAAAAGAAAATACTAAGCCCTTTGAGGGTCAAAAGATAGGGTCAGTGTCCCATCTATTATTTCTCTCTGTCCACACAGTATTTTGTGTAGTGTTTTGTGTATAACTTGAATACATTGAAGAGAGAAGTTACTATTATGTCATCAGATATAGGGCCTTGGTATCTTCCATGTCGACTTGGGTCTTGTTGTTGAGTGACTCTTATTGCTTAAAAGTTCAAGTTATAATTGTTCCTCTATTAAAAAGTCTAAGAGGGAAAGCCATAAGAAGTTTAAAAAAATTTAAATTGATGGCATGTCTTCCCCATTTTACTCATTCAGTTGAACTAAACCCTGTTTGATGGGGACAGGCAGCATATAGCCATCTAGCCTTGTCATGAGAATTAGGATACCAGTACACTTGATACTGAGAAGCAGTAGCTGGTAAACCTCAGGATGAATGTTTGGGGAAATAGCTGCTCTCTTTTTGTTTGGTTGGCTTTTTTCACTGCCCTTTTTTCCTTTTATTTCTATCAAGTCGTTATATCATGATTTCATTTTTAAAGACTAGTTGTGAACTGGAAATACCATTTTTAGCAGTACAATTAAATGAAGGAACTTTGCATCGTACTCTTTTCCCTTAAACACTTGTCAGATACAAAATAGTTCCATCAGGAACATGAGGAAAAGGGCAGGCAATATTTTGGTTATTTTGGAAAAAATGTAAATAAATCACAAATTAAAAAATCACACATGTCCCTAGCTTCAAGGTTTAAAGCCATTGAAAAGAGATACAGTTCCATTTTATGATAAAAATTATTTTGGATTCTAAGAGTTTTTGATGTGATAAGTAGATAAATATACTAGAGATATAAGGTTGGTTATGGTGGTGAGTGGGGTGACAAGGCATAGAGAATAACTAAATATAATGACAAATGTCAATGAAAACTTTCACTTAAATTTTGAATCAGAACAGTCCATGAGGTTGTTTTTCTGATAATAACTCAGAGAGAGAGAGAGTCTTCTGAAATGGTGGGTAAATTTTACTTAATACTGCCATATAATTCATTCACTCACACATTTTTGTTAACCTACTTTTTATGTGCCAGGCAGTGACAGTCACCAAAAATGCAATACTGAATAAAATACAGACCCCAGAAGTGGACAACTAGAAAGATAATCTGCAATAAGACAGGCATGGTATGGAGGGAGTAATTGTGGGTTCTGAGATGTATGTAGCATGGCATCTCTGTGATGCCCTGTCTTGTATAAGGAGTTAAATTGTGTAAGTTGATGAGTCCAATAATTGTCAACTCTGGCTGCCAGTCTATACCCCTTGAGGAGCTTTAAAACAAGTCAGTTTCTTGGGCCCCATCCCTAAAGCTCTGACTCCATACATCTTTGAAATTACTGAGTTTTTTCAATTTATCATTTTTTTTAAGTTTCCCAAACTATGAATTGATGATTGCTCTAAGTGAGGACTAGGTATAGGGGGCCTATTGGGCTATTTTCTTTATTTTTATGCAGGCTTTAAGTATTCCAAAATAATTAAGATTTAGTAAAGAAGAAGAAAATCTCTCCTGGTTACTCAGATGTACTGTCAGTTTCAGGGCTCACTGAGAAGAGACCGAGAAAAGATTAAAGGGAAGATGATCTAGATACCTGACAGGTACAAATATCAGAACTGAAACTCATGGATTAAGGTAACTGTTTCTTGCCTTTGAGACCAATTAATTTCTGTTTAGCACTCCTTTTCTAAAATTAAGATTTTTTTTTTTTTTTTTTTAGAGAGTGAGAGCATGAGTGTGAAGGGGGAAGAGGCAGAAGGAGTGGGAGACATTTAGAATCTCAAGCAAACTCTGTTCTGAGCATGGAGCCCGATGCAGGACTTGATCCCACAACCCTGAGATTATGACCTTAGCTGAAACCTAGAGTCAGATGCTGAACAGACTGAGCCACCCTGCTGCCCCACACTCCTTTTTTATTGTATACTGGAAACTTAATTTCAGTCAGTTAAGGGCCCTTTCCCACTTTCTCAAGATTTTGGTCTATGTTGGATCTTTTATTTGTATAAGGCATCAGATATGGGTATCTGAAGGAAATGAAGGATCTATACACGAAAACTATAAGCTTTGATGAAAAAGATTCTTGAAGACAGACCAAAAAAAAAAGAAAGAAGAAAAATATTCCATACTTAAGGACTGGAAAAATTAATGATGCTAAAATGTCCACATTACCCAAAGGTAGCTATAGATTTAGTGCAATCTCAAATTTTCCATGGCTTTTCTCACAGAAATAGAAAAAAATCCTACAATTTCTATGGAACCATAAAAGATCCCAGATAGCAAAAAAAGAAAATCTTGAGAATTAAAAACAAGGCTAGAGGTACCACACTTCTTGATTGCAAACTATATTGCAAAGCTATAGTAATCAAAAGAATATGGTGTTGGCATAAAAACAGATATATCAATCAATGGGACAGATTCAAGAACCCAGAAATAAACTCACTCATAAATGATCACTTAAGTTTTGACAACAGAGTCAAGAACATACAATGGGAAACTGTAGTCTTTTCAATAAATGGTATATTGAGAAAACCAAATTGCCACATGCCAATGAAAGTGAACCCATATTTTATGCTATTTACAAAGAGCAACTCAAAATGGGTTAAAGACTTGAATGTAAGACTAGAAACCATAAAACTCCTAGAAGAAAGCAGGGAGTAAGCTCTTTGTTATTAGTCTTGGCAATGGTTTTTTGGATTTGACACAGAAAGCAAAGACAATGAAAGCAAAAATAAAGAAGTTGAGACTATTTCAAACTAAAAAGCTTCTGCTTAACAAAGGGAACCATCAACAAAATGAAAAGGTGACCTATGGATAGGAGAAAATATTTGCAAAACATATATCTGATATGGGTTAATATCTAAAATATACAAGGACTCTTACAACTCAATAGCAAACAAAAACAAAAACAAATAAGCCATTTAAAAAATAGGTAACCTGAATAGACATTTCCCAAAGAAGGCAGACAAATGGGCAACAGGTACATGGAAGGGTGCTCAGCGTTACTGATCATCAGGAAAGGCAAATCAAAACTATAGTGAGCTATCACCATGCGCCTGTTAGAATGACTATTATCAAAATGAAATATACTAACAAATGCTGGTGAAGATGTGGGAAAAAAGGAAACTCTTATACACTGTTACTGGGGATTTAAACTTAGAGTACGGAGTTTCCTTAAAACATTAAAACTAAAACTACCATATCATCCAGCAATCCACTTATGAGTGTATCCAAGGGAAATAAAACCTTCATCTCAAAAAGTTAGCTATACTCCCGAGTTCATCACAGCATTATTCACATTAGCTAAGGTATGGAAGGAGCCTAAGTATCCATCAGTGGATGAATGGATCAAGAAAATGTGGTGTACATATACAGTGGAATATTATTCAGCCTTAAAAATGAAGGCAGTCCTCTCATTTGTGACAATATAGATGAACCTGGAAGATCTGCTAATTGAAAAAAACAGACAAAGACAGATATGGTATGATATCACTTATATGTGCAATCTAAAAGTGAAAGTTGAACTCATAGAAATAGAAAGAATAAAAGTGGCTGCCAGGAGCTGGAAAGTGGGGGAAATGGAGAGATGTTAGTAAAAGGGTATAAAATTTCAGCTATAAAATGAATAAGATCTGAAAATCCAGTGAATAACATGGTGACTATAGTTGATAACACTGTTTTATATAATTAAAATTTGTTAAAATAGTAGAAATTAAATGTTCTCACCTAAAAAAAATTTTTTTAACCTGAATATGTGAGGTAATGGATATGTTAATTACCTGATTGGGGAGGGAGCATCCTTTCAAAATATATACACATTTCAAGTCATCATGTTTTATACTTTAAGTATCTTACAATATCAATAAGGCTAGGAAAAAAAAAAAGAATTGAGAGTCTGATCTTCCGTGTCATCTCCTATCTACCTGTCACCTACTGAAAAATCCTCTTTCTCACCTGGTTTTCAGGTGAGGCTTTGGGTAAGTCATTGTTGAGAGTATCCTCATTCAACATGATAGGCCATTTCAGGTATAGCTCTGTCTCATTTACTTCCCTGCTGCTCTTCAGTGAATTCTCTTAAAATACATTCTCTAGTTCCTGATTTTTTCCCCGTCTGTTTACTGTCTACCTCATCCCCAGGGTGAAAATTTTGAAATTTAAATGCCAAGAATTTGATCTTTAAAATTTTTTTCAACTTCCTGACTTATACTGTTTTATTCCTTCTTAAGAAAAGGGTGGAGTCCTACATTAATTAAAAGGTGGGGGTAACAAAGAGGTACACAGAGACTCAACATTGATATTTTAAAATATCCTGCACCATAAAGAAAACAGAGTAAGAGAAGACCTAGAAACAAAATAATTCATGTACTGATCAGGAACCCAAAGAATAATTCAATCTGGCCAGAGTTTTGAGGAACTGAAGTATCAGGAATAAGACTAGAAAGACAAACAGTGAAGTTTGGATTATGAAGGGGCTCCCGTGCTATATAAGATGACTAAACTGTATCTTAAAGGCAAAGAAGAGGCATTAGAAGGTCTAAAGCAGGAAGTAACCTGTCTAGATTTGTGTTTTATAAAGATCAATTCGGTTGCCTTACAGAGTCTGGATAGGACAATGAGACTGAAAGCAAGAAAATGAAGCCTTCCGTTATAATCTAGGAAAGATCATGATAGCCTTGGAGTAGGATAGAAAAATTGAGAAATATGAAAGATTTTTGATTAGATAAGATTAATAGCACTTGGTGATTGAATGTATAGAGTGAGGCAAGGTGAGGTAATACAGGTGACTCTCCAGTTTCTAGCATGAGCAGTTGGGTGAATAGTGTTACCATTTTTTAATATAGAAGACAGTAGTTGGCTTGGGGAAATGGTAAGTGCACAGAGAAGGAATTCAATGAATTCAGTGAGTTTAAGATTGAACATGTTAAATTTGAATGGTCTTTTGGCCATCCCAATAGAAATATGGAAACCCCCAGTAGACCTTTGGCTATGTAGGTCTGGAGCTATTGATAGAAATCTGCAGAGGTATAGATTTGTCTGTTATGGGCACGTACAAGGGAAAAGTTGAATTTCCCATGATTCAGGTTGATTGAAATTTAGAATAGCAAATACTTCGCCAAAGTTGTGCTTTATTTAAATTTCCATTTTATTTTAAATCTTTATCCTAGAGTGATCCTAATAATTAAACTTGGTTAAAACTACTTCGTACAAAATGATTGGAACTATGATATACTATCGTTATTTGCCTGGGTTTACTTGATATATCTCCCTTTTCTGCATAACAAGAAATGTTGAATGCTATGGTTTTTTACTTTTTTTTTTAAGATTTTATTTATTTATTTGACAGAGATCACAAGTAGGCAGAGAGACAGGGAGAGAGAGAGAGAGAGAGAGAGAGAGAGAGGAGGAAGCAGGCTCCCTGCTGAGCAGAGAGCCCCATGTGGGGCTCAGTCCCAGGATCCTGGGATCATGACCCGAGCCAAAGGCAGAGGCTTTAACCCACTGAGCCACCTGGGTGCCCCTGAATGCTACGGTTTTTTAGCTTAAGATGAATTAAAATCAATTTTGCATCCCCCCCTTAAGATAATAGAGTATCACAAAACTTGGGCTGGGTATCTCTGACCTATGATAGTCACTGGAGAATTTGGATAGAAACTTGAAGATGAGTTGCTACTTCAAATGAAGAATGTGATCTTTATTATCTATTCCTCTAGGATTTCTTCTATAAAGTATTGAATGGATGCAAAATTAAATCCACCTTCTGTTCTCTTTGAGTGATGGTACATTCTGCAGAAAGACAAAATACAAGTATTAGATAAGTCTAACAAAGTATTCTAAGTAAGAATATGAAATACTGGAAAAAATATGAAATACTGGATACTTGGGATATGAAGTGTTCTTCAATAGGAGTACTAAAACTCTTGATTTCCAGAATTTTTCTAAGAGCAAAGTTTTATTTACCAAGAAGAAAAGAAAACAAGGAAATGGAGCAGTTGAAAAAGGAAAAGAAGGAAAAAAAAATCAAGCCTACTTGTAGGCAGCAAGGTGGCTCCCTTCATCTTGACCTGGTTATTATGATGTTCTCAATTTGCTTTGATAAGATATTATTGTTCTAAAGTCATCCAGGACAACTCATTTTAACCATACCAGCTTATAAACCTCTGCTAAGTATAAAGCCAAAGCTAGGAAGAGACTTGTCAACTAGAAAAATTACCTTTAAAAATACTTTATTTAGAAAGATAATTTTAATTTGAAAACATCATATATATGTGTGTCTGTATATACAGACACACACAGACACACACACACACAGTATGTGTGTCAACGAAAAAAAATACAAAAGAAAAATGCAACCCCAACTCTGTCTTCACAGTGTGAATATCACGCTGACAAATGCTACAACCTTTAGTCGTTCGAGAAATGCCTGATTTGTGAGCCTCATTCCTCCTAATGAGTTGTGTGTTGTGAGGCAGAACTTATATTCCCCACGGACCCTGCACTCTCGGAACTATTAATTTATCTTTTATGAATTAACACCGCCTTTGTTAATAGTACAGGGTGCAGCCCTTGGCAAAGTCCTCATCCACTTGGGGGAAAATACTGAGCTAATGCATCTCAGTGTCATTTTAGGTTGGCACTTTGGGTACTAGAATGGACGCACTCTGAAACCCCTTTTCTTCATGAGAAACCTTCTAAGTTCTGTGATTTAACACAAGCCTGTAGTAAGCAGAGAGCTATTTGGTGCTGAATTCTGAGCAAAGGGTTCTTTGTGGGAAGGTCTGTCAAACAGCATAGTTACCATGGCAACCCTGGCTAGATAACCCATTTGGGAAAATACTTGTAGAACCTAACACTCTATCATCTGTCATTCAATAATTTCATGTTCATAATAACTAGGAAATCAATGGCTATCCTCTGAGACAGTTTGTGGAAAGGGCAGGCATGCTATTGGCAGCTCACAGCTTACATTTGCGTCTGTGTGTTGTGATTCCCGTGCCAGGTTAGGAGTGTGAGAAAGAACTTGTTTGGACTGGCACAAAGATTAAAGGCAGGTTCCGTTCTGCAATCTAATTACAACTGTAGTGTTTACATGTACAAAAAGAGAAAGAACCAAATGGCATATTAATAAAGCACTTGCTAGCCTGTTAGGAAGTAAGGTTCACCTAATATTAACAATTCACATTTTAAAATTCTGCAGGAAAAGACCAGTCCAAGTTATCACGTGACTGGCATGTACAAATTTGGTAACGTAAAAGGCATTTTTCTTATCTTCGCTTTCTAATTAAACTGCTTATCATTATAGAGGCTGTGTTACCTGGATGTTATGTATAGAATATAAAGTGATCATAGAAAAGTAATTAAAATTCTTAAACATGCAGCCCGTTGACTTTACATACAATTAGTTTTTAGAGTGTGAGGTTTAATAATAAGGCAAGTTAGCTGAGTAGAGAAATATACACTTAATAATTACCTTGACAGTATTTATCAACTGGAAAAAATGCGAGGAATAATTTCTGTAAATGGATATTATAAATAAGAAAGCATGATGAACTGAGGGCATGAAATGAGTAGAAGAGAAAATTAAGCATTTTGCATTCTCTAAAGAAAGAAATTTTTCACCTTTGTGCAAACATCTAGAAGATACTGATTCACACATTATGAAAAGCTTATTGTTTTCAATTTTAAAAAGATGTTTGTAAATTGCTTTTCTTTCAACACAACAGGTTTTTATTTTAAGTTGCTGTGGGTAATGATGTACTAGCATGTAGGGGAGTTGTATTTCTGTGAGTTTACAGAGTCCAAGTTTTGTCAAAGTGGAAGAGTGGGAGCTGGTTAAAACACCACCTTTTTCAAAATAAGAGATAAAGTCTTCTAAAGTGAAAATGGTATTTTATCCAAAGGAGGAATAGTTCTTAAAAGACCTATGCTGAATGTGAACATATTAAATGGGAAGAATATATGACCCTTCTTAGTCTAAAACCTGAGGTCAGCTGAAGACTTTTCAAATCAGAATTAAAGTTATTTTGTTTTCAGTATAAACACTATGGTATTCTTGTTGAATTTTCAAAGATCTGGTTGAGCAAATTTACTGTTTGTTTTTCTTTTTCATCATATTTTCTCTTCTTCTGAACTTTATTCTTCCTCTCTCTTCATCTTTTGGACTAAAGGATATTGATTTCTATTATTAACCCTTGCTTGAATGAAAAATGGAAACTTCTGATAACTTTTAGTTTTAAAATTTTCTGCAAATGTTTCAAACTACTTGAGTGCATAAGTGGAATCCAAGTGGTATCAAAGACAAAACTACTTCTATTACGGAATGAATTTTGACTCCATATACTTTTAAAAGAGAGCATTGATTACATTTTTAACAACAGAGATTTAAAAACTGGAAAAGTTGAAAATGATAAAAATTTTTAAAAATTGTCATCTTTAAATGAAAGGATTTACCCTACTTTTGTTTTAAGAAACACAATTTAAATACCTCTTTTAAGAAAATACCTGTTATTTTCCTAAAAGGTTAAAAATCTATACTATTTTGTTATTCCTTTATTCATGTGTTTACTACATATATTTATTGAGTCTTTTTAGAGCCCCAGGCTCTCTGCTGCGTATAGAAGTTACAAAAACCCCAGACTTCTATCCTCAAGTACTTGTCAGGCTGTTGGGGAAAACAACAGGTAGACAGAGGGATTCACAGTATACTGTGTATGGGAACATTGAGGAGAAGTCTTTCATCTAACATTCTTAGATGCATTTTTCCCCTTATTTTAGAATTTACTGAGCTGAGGTCATTTCGGACTATTCTTTTTTGGCATTTCAGTTATTTACCATCTTATAAATGAGATGCAGAAATACCAGTATGTGGAAAATTTCTGTATATTATCAGTAAAATTCAGATATTTAAAAAAGATGTTTTTCAGTATTCTCAGTGAAACTCACAGACCACTAGTATAGGCATACATATTAATTTTGTAGGCTGTTTTGACGAAATACCACAAATTCAGGTGGCAGATCATGGTCTGCAAATCCAAAATCAGGGTGTCAGCTAGAATTTATTCTTACAGAGCCTCTGGGGAAGGAACTTCCATGCCTCATCTAGCTTCTGGGAACCTCGGGTTTTCCTTACCTATGGCAACATCACTCCAGTCTCTACTTCTGTCTTCTTATAAGGACACTAGGAATCCTAACACTCTTCTTTTCATTTTTTGTTGGATATGGGAATGTGCAGCCTTCTTTAGCATTTTTGTTTTAAAACCACAGGTGTAAAGACTTCCTAAAAACCCTCTATATTCTCATGTATTGAAAACACACACACAGAATTGCAAAGATTAAAAATGTCCATTTTGGGGAACCTGGGTGACTCTGTCATTAAGCGTCTGCCTTTGGCTCAGGTCAGGGTCCTGGGATCGAGCAACACATGATCCCTGGGTCCTGAGATCCAGCCCTGCATCAGGCTCCCCGCTCAGCGGGGAGCCTACTTCTCCCTCTCCCACTCCCCCTGCTTGTGTTCTCTCTCTCACTGTCTTTCTCTCTATCAAATAAATTTTTTTAAATGGCTATTTTGAAATTTTTGTATGATAATTCAGCCTTTAAATACAAGCCACTGCTTGGGACTCTATCCTGGGCAGGTCTGTAATTAACATATCTCTTCTACACCATTTTACTAGTACACATTCTGATACTGTCCTGGCCCAGCCTGAAGTGAAATATTGTCATCTTTATAATTTAAATAATCTAGTCTTTTCCTTAGTACTTAGAATGTCAGGAACTATATTCTGTTGCCCTAGGTAGGAGGAAAAATCCTGCAGTGAGATGTAAAGGAAGACAGGTTTAATTTGGAATCCTGTTCTGGCTTAATGGTTCTGACTGTTGAGTCTGTCTTGGCCTTAATTTCCTCATCTTTGAAAAATGAAAGGGCTCTTGTCAGGAGTTCTTAACATAACATGAGAAAGGGCTGGGCACCCAGGAGCTACCTGGGAAAGTATTGGTCAAATCCAGTTGGGAATTTGCAACAAGTGGAGCTTAGGCTTCCAGACGTGATGTCCTAGAACGTGAGAATAAACAAAGCCAGTGTAACTGCAGATGAAGTACAGCTATTCTGTTTGTGGTGCCCTCCTTCCTAGCACCGCTCCCTTCATCTTCTCATTGCAGATAGGAGAGTGAGCAGGAAGTGGAAGATGGAAGTCCCCATATGCCACAATAGAGATACACCACCTTCCCTGGTGTTTCTCTGTCTTTCGTCATGGGCTAGAGCACTAAAACTTGTATCTGTAACTGAGAAATAACATTGATCAGAGTGATCTCTCTAAGGGGGTGGAAGACAAAAACATCAATTGATACAAGGTTCCTTGTTTATTGGGCACTTATCAACATAAGCACAAACATTGCATCTTAGGTTTGACTTTTTAGCATGGTAAAGAACTTGGAGGATAAGCTGATTCTGGCTCATTGTAGCCTACCGGGTTATTGTTTCACTGGGCACTGCTTAATTGAAGCAAGAATGCTATTTCAATTAAAAGGTATCAAAAGGCATTTCATTTGAACCTAGTTAATTCTTTACAAGTCCCTATAGGTAAACAAAATAGAACTTCTCTTTTCTCTTCCTTCCCCCTATTAATTTCTGTTCTTAATGTGATCAGCAGCTTTTTCTCCCAGGTTATAATAGCTAAGAAGAGCTCTGCTTTTTTTTTTTTAATTAACATATACTGTATTATTTGTTTCAAGGGCACAGGTCTATGATTCATCAGTCTTACTCAATTCACAGCACTCACTATAGCACATAACCCTCCCCAGTGTGAAGAATTCTGCTTATTAACAGGAGACAAGGAAGTTAAGAAAGGTTAGAAAAGAAGGCCAAGAGCCCAGGATCTCAGGCTAGTTGGATTATCTCCTATTCATTTCTATATGATCTTAGGTAAGACAAGCTATCTCTCCGGGGCATTTTTCTTTAGCTGTAAAATAAGGAGATTGAACTAAATCAACTTTAATTAGTATCTTTAGGGTCACGGTCTCCTCACTGAAAATCTGGTAATTCCTATAGGGTTTTTTTTCCGACTATATCTGGATATACAAAAATACAATTTTATGTGTCATGTAGTAATGACAGATACTCTTAAAACACATATATGGGCATAGCCGGCCTCCATTCCCAAAGTCTTCATTGTCCAAATGACTACTTCACCTCGTCATCATGTCCACTTTATTTCTGCTGGGAAGACAACAGAAAGGAGAAAGACATGATGAAGAAAATGAGTGAAGGGCATGAGCCAGCAGTGATTTACGGAAGGTTCCTGGGAATTGCCATATGACATTTTACTTACATCCCATTGATCAGCAACATAACTACACTTGAGAAATGGACTTTGGATAATCATGTACCAAATCAAAAAATGGGAATGCTTTTACTTTGGAAAATGGGATATGTGTTATAACAATTATATCGAAGAGTTAGAAGTGGGTAAAGAGCTGAATTGTCATTATCTATTGTAGAATTTTAATACTTAACACCTAAAACCTAAAAATCAAGGAGTAGGTGCTTACTTAGTTAAGAAGATAAAAATTAATCAGATTTCCATAAAAGTAGTTAAAGCTTTGATAACTGCCATGATGGAAAAATGCAGAATGCTGCAAAGATGTCTAGCAAAGAGTCTCATCTTGAACTTCAAGAAAAGTGGCCTTGTAAGGTGAGTAGGCATTTAAAAGACAAAGAAAATAGTTCTTTATTCAAAAAGACATGCATAGCCAAAGGTCCTGAGGTAATAGGGAACATGGCAGAGCACATTTGTAGACCTAAATGGAGGCTAATGACTGAAGAAATTGCACCGAGAGCTAAGGCTGGGAAACCACAGATCTAATCACTGCTAGGCCTTGCAAACAGTATTATGGTTTTAGATATTTAGCCCTAACTTATCAGAATTCACTGAAGGCTGAAAGCAAGAATGTGGTATGACTCAGTGTGTATTTGAATATACCTCTAGTCTAGATGAACTATAATTAATTAATTGTGGGACGTGTCTGAGGGGGAAGGACATATGCCCTGAGACCAGTTTTATACAGTTCACATAAGAGATGATGATAATTTTACCTTGTTTGGTTGCAGTAAGAAATGTAGACATGTGAGTGGAAATGAAAGATAAATAGAAGGAAAGATCAATGGGATTTTCATAAATACATACGTGTGTGTTTGTGTGTGTGACACTATAAAATTCAGTTACTGGTTTAGAGCTTTGCTTTTTCTTCCTAAGGTCTAACTGTATATGCTGCCCATGTGTAAATAAAAGTTGAATGAATAAATGTCTTAGCCTATAAGTAGGAAAATATTGATACCATCATATTTATAAAGCCAATAACCTTTGTTGTAAGGCATGCAACATTTCTGGTGACATTTCAACTTTGGGAAAGTATTGTAGTTAAATACAGAAACATTTTTCTTCTGTATTTAAAGGAGGAAATTGGCTACCTTATGGTAGATAAAACATAATTATTTGGAAACAAGGAATTGTGTCCAGAAGGCATGCTTTACCATAGCAACCTTAACATTGAGTTACAGTATGTCTTTCAGTTTTACAGAGGGAAATTTATCATGGGAAGAATGTGCTGAATATGTCACATCTTACTATCTGCTTATTTAGTTAGATAATCAAGATCTTGACTCTCAAAATAGAATTATTCTCAGTTTTGACTATTTTCATGCTTGCAAATATAATGTGTGTATACTTGATACTCATTTTAAATTTTAAACAGATTGAAGCTAACTAAGTCTAGCTAGCACACATAGGACCTAGAAGTAAAGCCATATTTCAGTTTTCTTCCATGACTTCACAACCGTGTGATTGATGGAGGCCCAAATATTTTCTCTGAGATTGACACAAATTTTTTTCCTAAAATAAGCCATTAAAATTTGAGAATTACACTGAGGGTTTTGGAGGGGAGGGGGTTGGGGGGTGGGTGAGCCTGGTGGTGGGTATTAAGGAGGGCATGTATTGCATGGAGCACCGGGTGTGGTGCATAAACAATGAATTTTGGAACACTGAAAAAAAAAAATAAAATAAAGCAAAATTTAAAAAAATAAAGAAAAAAATAAAATTTGAGAACTTAAAGTATAAATTGGAAAAGAGGATTTGCATTAAAATGTGAGCAAATATATTAAATTTATTTTCATGGTTGTTCCTATTTTCCCCATATATGTATATATCTACAGTAGTTTAAAGCTTGGTAAGTAAACTTTTATTTAAAATTTTTTTTTTAAGATTTTATTTATTTATTTGACAGAGATCACAAGCAGGCAGAGAGAGAGGAAGAGAAGCAGGCTCCCTGCCGAGCAGAGAGCCCGATGCGGGGCTCGATCCCACGACCCTGGGATCATGACCTGAGCCGAAGGCAGCGGCTTTAACCCACTGAGCCACCCAGGCACCCCAGTAAACTTTTATTTTAAAGATATCATTTTTCTTCTTTTGTACGTGAAAGAATTTTTTTTTCTTTCTCAAGAACAAGAATGACAAAAGCGGGACTTTTTTCTGATTAAAAACATTTGGGCTTTTACTTTCTTCAACATGTATTTTTATATACACCTAGAAATTTGGACAGATTTACCCACAGAAAATGGCTACACCGCCTAGAATGAATTGGGTTTTTTCCCCGGGTAGATGTTCTATTTTTGTCTAAGTTGATCTGAAAGTGTGTGTCAGATTAGGCCTGTTCTTTTATATTGCAGCAAGGTGCTCTAGTTGAGTCCAAATATATGTAAACTTTTCCCAAAACACTACAATAATACCCTTGCTTAAAATCATCATGTGTCTTGATGCTTAAACTCGGGGATAAAATCATCCGTTTTAGTCTGCTCCGACTGCTATAACAGGGTATCATAAGCTCGGTTGCCTATATACAACCAGAATTTATTTCTCACGGTTCTGGAGACTGGGAAGTTCAAGATTAAGGCACTGGCAGATGCAGTGTCTCTTAAGGGCCCACTCCTGATTCATAGAAGATGGCTGACTTCTCAGTGTTTCCTCACTTGACAGAAAGGGTGAGGGAGCTTTCTGGGGTCTTTTTATTAAGGTACTAATCCCTTTCATGAGAATTTTACTCTCATGAGCTAATCACCTCCCAAAGGCCCCATCACCAAGTTCCAACACACTGGGCTTGGTTCCAACATGGATCTGAGGGGGACACAAGCGTTCAGTCTATAGCAGCATCTAAAGGATATGTTCCTAAAGAGATCAAAATTTTAATTTCTATAGGATAGTCTGATTTTGGCAATTAATAAAAGAGAGAAAGATGTAACCTGTGTTTATCACTTTCAGAGATGGGATATTGACATTGAGTCCTGTAGTCTGACCAAGAACAATTTCCAAATATTCTTACTTGGAAGGGAATTTATCATATTTCCTCAATTCTAAAGAAATACATTTAAAAATATATATCTTTTAATGTTTTCAGAAAAGGGGGAAAAAAGCCTTGTAATTCATACACACTTTTAGTGTTGTAGTATTTTCTTTTCTCTTCTTCCCACAAAAGCTGATAGTAAATTTATGATCATTTTATGGGCAATGTGTCTTTAGTCAGAGGAAACTCAGTATGTGCCATTGTCAACACAAGCCACATAGCATTAGCTACTTTCAAGGGGGAGCGATTGGCACAACCATTGACAAGGTTAACGGTTTAAGAGATTTATGTATAATGTTCATCCTTGATGTGGCCACCATTTGAATTTCACATAGGTTATTCAGTCATCCACTAGTGCTTATTGAGTATCTGTTGTGTGCCAGGCAGGATTCGAGATATTAGAAAGGCAGAGAAGGTATTTGTCTCCCCAAGAGGTGACAGTCAGCCGGCAAAGAGGTTACAATGTCAGAATTCCTATAATAGCAATAATCACAGAGGGGTGTGGAAGTACAAAAAGAGGGCACTGGATTTTGCTTCAGAAAGAAGGAAAAAGCTGACAGGGGAGAAATTGAATTCTCGGATACTGATATTCCAAATAGAGGAAGTAACATCAGGAAAAGCATACAGAGTTAAAGGTGCACAAGTGCATGAGAATGTTGTAGAAAGGCAAGACTGTACAGTGTTTGTAGAGTGACTAGAAGAAGTTAAAGTTGAAACTGTAAAGCACATTTTATGGGTCTTATTAGGAACACTTTCATATCATGTGTGTATATATATACACATGCACATATATATACACACACATTACATGCATATGATATGTGATAAATTTATATGTGTGTTATATGTGTATATATATATTATATACATTAACTCTACATGAATGTATGTAACATTCTCATATGTTCTCATTATGACATGTATATATTATACTGACAAATACACATACACACATATATGTAAAACATGACAATCTTTGTCCAACATGTTAACTCCCTTGATAGACGTGTAACACAAATGCTTACCCAATTAATTTCCTAATTACTCATCCTACAGCTAATAAGCAGTATTTACCTTATATATATGTGGCATATGACATGTAATTACAGATTCATGTATTTTTATTTAAAAAACTGAACATTGAATGACAAAGTAGAATTTATGCAGTTCTAATAGGCTCCCCCCCCCCCGCTTCTGTGAGCATTCTTCTGCAGTGGCTTATCATTTATATGAATTTATAAGTGACATTGACAAACAACAAAAATACATGGATGCTTGCATGTATTCACTCTTTTTTAAGTAGAAACATGCTTTAAAATCTAAATTGAAGAACTTGGAAACATTGCTTTCATTCTATGGGACATTAATCGAAACTAAAATGTCATCCTAAATGAATCATTGCTATCATTTCGGCTGGTACATTATCTGGAAAGAGTAACTGGAAGAGACATCCTGTGATACACATTTTCAAACACTAACAAAGGCATTCTAGTTTGCATCAAAACAAGGAAGTAATCGGAGTTACTACATATAGATACCAACTTTAAAAACCCTTAAGGAATTTTATTCCTAGTAAAAAAAATCCCTGACTTTGAAAAATTGTGAGATCATGTCTCATGCAAATCCAAAAAAGCAAGCTGCCTCTCTATAAATAGTCATGACTTTGTCCTATTTTAAATGGTTAAACCAGATTCTGTGAGATTCACGGCATTTTGCCTGTGGCTACTTTTCTACCATGAAATTTCAGAGTTGCCTGTTATGTAAAACAAAGCAATTTCACTGCACTCCTCCTTGGAGGACAGCTCTGATGTATGAAGGAAGCATTGATCTACTGCCATTGCCCGGAGTGGCGACAGCAGCAGCCAAGGGAAGAGGGCTTGGCTGGAGAAGAGTTGGGTGACCAGTGTAGGGTGTAGGTGGGGGGACTGCTGCCTCAGCTCAGCATCCAGTTTGAAAACCAGTCAAATGTGACAAATCTCCCCTTGCAATTTGATGGGATGCCCTGCTTGACTTCTTGTAGCCAGAAGAAAAGCAGATTTCAGATTAAGGCTATATAACTCCATTCAGAGATAAAGCAGGATTTTCTAGCCTAATTTGTATTATTTTCCATAGGAAATGAGAAGAAAAGAGAAATCCTTTGTTAAGTGGGGTTTAGCAATAACCCTGTATTAGGAGCCTTCCTTTTCTCCTTGTCTTCTTGTCTTGAATGCTGGTGTTTATATCTGTTGTTTTGGTCTTATGCCTTTTTTAAAAAGGGTGGCTTCTGTGAGCATCGCCGTAAAGCTGTGGTTGGGCTACAAAGCACTGGCTGCCAAGCTAGTGGTTCCGAGAGCTGTAATCCTGTTAAGTACCTGTACAATAGTAGAGCAGCTGGTGCCGGCTGCAGTCGGTGTGTTCGTGTGCTATGTTGGGACCCGGGATCCATGCGCACAGTGAGGCGGGGCAGCTTAGAACAGACCTCAGGCCCCCTCAGACAGCTGGCCCACTAACTATACACTAGCCAGTCTGGGGAGAGAGACTCATGGAATAACATTAATTTTCTTCTCCAGCAGACGGTAAGGTAACCAAAGCCAGGTTGATTGTGCTGCCTTGGGATTTTTACCTAATGATCTTCTGGAAAGCAGGTGCATTGGCAGGGATTTTAAGCTTATGAAAACCCAACTAGTATTACAGAGCAAACCTTTGCTGCTGTGGGGGTTTATAGGAGTGGGGTGCATTAGTGTTAGATCATTACAAAGCATTTTGCTGACTGCTGCAGAATTAATGGCACTTTTATGGCTCGTGGTTAATGACTGTCAAGAAATAAGAGTTTGTATCTGTTCAAATTGTAATTTTAAATTAAACTAGCCAGCTGTCAGATGCACACAGCACATGAGGACTCCTCTTGGTGATATTTGGTGTTTCTCTTATATTTATCATGTTATTAGATCATTGCTTAGAACCTCGATTGTTTTGCAGAGGCTTGATATGAAGTTTTATCATGACAAAAGCAAAGCAAGTTGTCACTTCTAAGAGGCGATTTCCGTGTCCCTGTGGAAATTTAGTTTTCTTCAGTATTGAAATACTTGAGATTCTTGCTATTTTTTGAGTACCCGCTTTTTAAAAATTTAACCTCAAGGAAACCATACCCTTACTTCCTATACCACTGTATGCAGGGACATCTGATGTGAGCTCATTCAACTCTTCTTCCTTCCCACACTTCTAAGTTGTCCGTATCTTTATCTTTGTCTTCTGTCTGTGAAAACAGAAATCTCCATCCACTCAATGCCTGTTGCCTTGCTGTGCCTCTCATCCTCTTCGCTCTTAGCCCCTCCACGTTTGCGTCCCTCTCTCTTCAGCATCTTCAAACTCTTCTCTCCTGGATTCACTTCTCGTTGAAAACAAGCAAATAAACCCTTCCTTGATCCTGCTGTCTTCCTTCAATGTCATTTTATCTCCCTATTCTTTCCCTCATAACTTCCGGAAAGAATGGTTTTCGTGTGCTCTGGGCAATTCATCCCTTGCCCCACGCTTGTTTCGCCTGTGCAGCCTGTCCTGCCTTACTCTAAGCAACTCTCTCCAGACAACTGATGGATTCTCGTGAAGCCCAGTGTTCCCCACGCAGCACCCCTGCCTGGAATTCTCAGCCACATTTGAACGTCCGGATGAGCCCATTTTTGAAACTGTGTTTCTGTGGTTTGACTCCTGTCTTTCTTCTCTGGCCCTCCCTCTTCCATTTCTTTACCAAGAGATAGGCAGAGGGTCAGGATTTTGGTTTGGGTTTTTTCTTTTTTTTTTCCCTTCCATATCTTCTTTGAATGCCCAGCTCATTACCTCTGTTTCAAATGTGTCTTAGTGACTTTCCCATCCGTATCAGTATCTTTGTTCTCTCTAGTAAAAACTTCAACTCCAGGAAGGATACCCTTATTCTTAGAAGTACCTCAGTGTTGTCGAACCCAGCTCCAATCTGTTCATGTGGTGTGTCTTCCTCCTGACTGCCTTATTTCTATTAATGACACGGACTTTAGTCCAGACGTTCCAGTCTTACAGATGTTCTCACTATTGGTTTCTCCCTGCCCTTTTCCAGTCACTAAGCAGGACAGCTTGATCCCCTCTCTGTAGCATTTTTCTCATTTCCTCTGTACATCCATTCTTTCTACTTCTGTTTCCCAAGACTACTCACACACTATTGTAAAGGGTTTCATTATTATTATGAATACCATTATTAGATTCCTGTTTTTTTCTTCCAGCTCAGAACTCTTGAGAGATTAAAGTTGTGACCTAGATACTGGCACAGGCTTGCAGAGAAATCTCTAGTAGCTCCTCCTTACCCATTGCAGGAAAAGCAAATACAGACCCTCAAGACTCTTCACCTAAAAAGGTCAAGTTCATTTCTTCTGAGAGGGTTCCACATTTCACCCTGCAGACTAAATACTGCACCACTCCCTTAATGTCCTCATTGTTTCTTAAGTATTCATCTGTTCTTCACTATTCCATCCCCTGGCAGTTTTTCTTCAACTCCTCCATGGCTGCCTGCTAAAGGCATCCTACTTCCTGATATTTTTCTGAGAAAAAGTCAAAAATTACCAGCAATAAAATACATATATATGTATCACATCTTTATAAGTAAATGATATGTAAAGTAGATCCCTCAACTAGCTAATATCCCACAGTGATTAGTATACTATATCCCTACTGAGGATTCTGTTTGAATGATTTATTTATTTAATTATTTAAGGTTAGCAGAGTACCCATGTGTATCAATAAATACTTGTTGAATGAATAGATGAATTTAACTGATTGTTTTTAATTAGAATCTCTTGGCTCATTACCTTGGTATTTCTTGGGCCTGACGGAGTTATCCATTTTGTTTTTATTTGTAATTTTATCCTCACTAATTTATATGCCATTTTATATGCTACACCTATGAAAATAGTTGAGCAGGTTTATCATTAAAGAAAAACTGAGGAGCCAACACAAACATAACTCGTGTTCATATTGCTAATTATTATTAGAAAAGAGCATTGTGTATCTACCATTACATGACAGGAATTATAAAACACATTCTCAGTCAAATGAGCTGTATGCCACAGGTGCCTAGCGATTGGCACTCAATTGAGCTTTTGCTGATTATCAGTATTATAATAAATTTCTGGTAATAAACTCCTTTGGAAATTATTACTAGTGTCCAAAATTCTATAAGTATATGCATATATGTAAATACACACACACACAAAATAGACACATATATCTTACACACAATGGAAATTTCTTTTGTCAATACGACATTCATCTAAGACATTTATAATATGATTAGCCAAGCTTCTATCTTCCAGTATCTTATTCCCTTTCATCTATGTTTCTTCTGATTTTCCTGAACTATTATGTCCTGATTTCATTTGTTCAGTAACTCCTCTTTGCTAGTTAAGAATTGGCAACATAAGCTCAACTCTGTTTTTCTAATGGTTTTTGTTGTTCCTTTGCACTTCTTAGCAGTAATTAAAGTTACATCTTTAAGCTTCATTCTACAAGGATAATTTTCCTCCAAATTTTGCTTAATCTGTGTAATCCTGTCCCTATTGATTTTTGTATATAATATTGTATATTATATGTATATGCCCAATTTCTAGTATTAGTTCTATACTCACAAGTACCCAGATCAGTTTTAACTTTACATTGCTATTGGACTCCCACCCCTTCAGCAGTTAGAAAGTTGCTATTAACATTCCTAGCTGTTAAGGCTATGAAAGTTAGTAACTGTAAACTGGTCAAATCTTTCAGAAAGTGGTAAGAGTCTTTGGGCGCTGGGCTAGGAAAACATCGTCTTCATGAGAAACAGTCATTTCACGTAATCCCATCAACAGTGCCACAAGGCAGAAGCTATTCCCTCCATTTCACAAATGTGAAGCAAAGACTCAGAAAGTTGAGCATGGTTTTATAGCTCAAATTGTAGAGCTGAGACTTAACCTCATGACTTTCTGATTTTGAAGCCCATGTTGTTCCATTACTCTTTTCTGTGTTAAGTAGTTCCTTATGCTCTTTCTAGAAATTCCTATTCTCTAAACCACACTAAAACAATTCCATCCTGGGGCACCTGGGTGGCTCAGTGGGTTAAGCCTCTGCCTTTGGCTCAGGTCATGATCTCAGGGTCCTGGGATAGAGCCCCGAATCAGGCTCCCTGCTCAGCAGCGAGCCTGCTCCCCTGCCCCCTGCCTACCCCTCTGCTTACTTGTGTTCTCTCTCTCTCTGTCAAATAAATAAATAAATAAAATCTTTAAAAAAAACAAAAACTATTCCATCCTGTGATTGGTTTCCTTCAGGCCCTATTTTTCTTTATTTAAAAATAATTCATCACTTGATTAAAAATCACTTAACCTACTTAGGCTATTTTTGTTTGCTACAGATTTGATGTTTTCACCCAATTAAGATGCAAAACCCCTCTGAGCATCAGAATTTCTGAAATGGGCACAATTTTTGCTCCAAAGGATCAAGAGCTCTATATAATCATAGCATGCATATATACTCAGGCCGCTTATGTCCGGCAGTCCTCCTGTTGAATCCAGCATATTCTCCCTATACTCAAAAACAAAACAAAATGAAATACTGCTTATCCTATGGTGAAACAAATGATCTGATGAAAATCTGAATGGCTTCTAGGAGAAACTTGACAATTTTTATACTTTTATTTCTGAATATTCATTTAATTATGCTAGGTAATGTCACTGTATTTCTTTGCACAGAATTGCTTAAGCGGTCCCTAGCAGCCATCATAACCTGTTATTAAGCCCTGGTGAGTTGAGCTCTTTCATGCTAACTATTTTTTTCAATACATGAATTCAGAGGTGTCCTCTTTGAGTCTTAGTCATGCTAAATTATACTGAGGTGGTAAACAATTTTCAAATTCTTGGTGGCTTATGAGGTAAAGGTGCATATCTCCTTCATACAGAGTTGGATGCAAGTCTGAAAGCTCATCTGAAGTACTTTCTCCAGTAATGTCAGGGATCTAGGCTGTTTTTCTCATCTGACTCTACTACAGTGGTATCTTTTGCTTATAGGCACTTGGTGGATACATACAGGCCTTTCCCACTGGGTTTACACACCAGACTTACGGGTCTAGTCAGCCTAACAAGGAAGGAGGCTTACATACAGCTGGGTGACAAACGATTTTAGGAAATCCAACCTGTAACCACAGTTTCTTAGGTTCACCCTCCATTACTACTCCTTTGCTACCGTAAGCGTTATAACCTTAATTCCCCTAAGCGCTTCGTCATCACTACTCACTGCTTCTTGTAAAACAGATTTCAGATGACAAAGCTAAGCTCCAGACAGGTTGAACTT
>ML110426.1:64814-166414 GCA_003697995.1 Taxidea taxus jeffersonii
AAAAAAAAAAAGTGTAGATGGATTTACACCTTTACTCGGATCAATTATGGTGCATTATAGAAAGTCGTCTCATTAACATAGAATCCAATAAGCAGTCACTTAATTCTCTCTGCCTGGCACCAACACCTGGAACTTGGGCCACTCACTGTCCCACGAGGAACATTGGATTCTTCATGCTCAGTCATATACCTGATCCTAGAAGCTGAAAATCAGCCGCCCCACAGGTCTAGTAAGAATTTGCTCACTGGTACAGCCTATATGTAAGACATGTCATGTGAACTGCAGAAGGAGACAATGACTCTGATCCAAGCCTGGCCCTACCACAAATTCCATTCATGGGACACAGGACTAAAGACACTGTACTATATGAAGTGGGTCCTGCTGCCTTCCTTCCTGAGAGAAGTAGTATATCTTTTCAGAAAAGGCAGAATCTTAGAGTTAAGCCCATTTCCATTTAAATCTCAACTTTGCCCCTTAGCTATGACAGAAATTGTTCCAGTTGCATAGTATCCTGAGCCTGAGTTTCCATGTATGTGAAAAAGCCACATAGAGTTCATAAAACTATGTGAGACTTACAGCACTTTTGATGTAGTACATGCTTTGTACATGTGACTTCCCTTCTAAAATGAGTAACAAAGACCCAGTGATCTTGATAATCATATAAGTAACCATATCAGAAATTTAACTGATGAGAGGCCTTCAAGAGTGTTGGGTTTAACATATTACATCTCGATTTGGAGGAGAGAAAGGGATGCATTTCTATAGATTTTCGATGGATTATTTAAAAATGCACAGTCTCAGGCCTCACTCCCCCCACCCCCCGGCATTTGCTGGCTCAGAAGCCATGGGAACAGGGTCTATGCATGTGTAACTTGAAAATGAGCTTCCTGAATGATTCAGATGCACACGCCTAGTTAAGTACCACTCTCAAGGCTGGCACAGAGCCTGATACCTAGGAGGTGCTCAACACACGTTGATGGAACTCAGGGGGTTGCCATCTTGGCCCAGTTCCTACCTCTTATAACCATTAAATTTCTTTCTGCACCTTCTGCCTGCAAGTCCCTATGATATCAACTATTGTTTATCTTAGAGGAACCCAGCCCTTCCCAGAGAACATATGATTTTTTTTTTTAAGATTTTATTTATTTATTTGACAGAGATCACAAGTAGGCAGAGAGGCAGAGAGAGAGAGGAGGAAGCAGGCTGTCCGCAGAGCAGAGAGCCCGATGTGGGGCTCGATCCCAGGACCCCGGGATCATGACCCAAGCTGAAGGCAGCGACTTTAACCCACTGAGCCACCCAGGCGCCCCAACATGTGATGTTTTAAAGTATCCAGCCATTTGCAGAAATGTAGACAAAACTACCTGCTTTTTAAAATACCTTCACAACAACAGAATTTAGACACTTTAGCAACACTATATTGTAAGCTGTAATAATACTAGTTAATAGTTGTTGAACGTCTACATGGAGCAGGCTCCAGGGAAACACATGTTCACAAAAGACCTCTGTGTGTATCCCAATTTCACAGTGAGGAAATGGAAGCATGCAAAGGTTGTGTAACTTGTTCAAGTTCATATGGAAAAAATTTTTAGAGCAATGTCCAAAGACATTCCTAGGTGACTTCAAAGTCAAAAAGAGCTCAGGGGATCATGCTGATGATTGTGGTGTCCTAGACCAGAATTTGTATATTGTCAGGCATTCTGTATTATTAGTTCACAGAAACTGATTGGTGTGACACAAATATATTGACTTGTAGTGCCAGTGTTTCAGACAACCATATTAGGGCCATTTCCATGGTAGAAGAATGTGGCAATGGAATTGGGAAGGTCTGGAGACACCAAGACCACAATAGTTAAGTGATATTCTAGGACCCTGAAGGTGGCAAAAAACTTCAGACCTTGAGCAGTGTGTTAAAATATGTCATCTCTTTGCTTGCTATCCACTTACTTGTCTTATTTATCCTTATATTTACTTGGTTATATATGCATATAAATAAGTGTGAAAGGAAAGAATAGATAATCCAGGCCCTAAAATATCCAAGAAGTATGAGCCAGTTATCACTCCCTATCATACCACCTTGTGTTAATTCCCTACATAACCCCTATTATTGCCTGGATAGTTTATACAATAATGATATATTTATTTATTTACTGCTTTCTCTCACCAAATTTTCTCCATGAGATCTGGGACTTTGTGTATCTTGAATATTGTGTATATTGAATATTGTGTATCTTGAATATCTCATCATAATGACCGAATAGATGAGTGAAGTCCAAAGATGAGGGAGGAATGATCATGTATCATAATACCAGATAGAAAAGTAGAGTTTGGAGACTGTTAAGGTCAAAAGGGAAAGAAATAGGTGTGCATGGCTGGCTCAGTCAACAGAGCATTTGACACTTGTTCTTGGGGTTGTGAGTTCAAGGCGCATCTTGGGTGTTGAGATTACTTAAAACCCTTGAGAGAGAGAGCGAGATTCCAAAAGACATAAAAAGTGGTGCTAGAAGAATTGTGATCTCTGTACCTAGAGCAGGAATATTCTGTTTTATGTTCTCTTTTGCTTATGTGTATGTCTGTGTGTTGGAGAGAGACAGAGACAGAGAGAGAGGTAATAGCCTAGGGGCCAGGAAAATGGGCTTGTAAATGTGCATTTGTAGACAGAGTAAAGCAAGAACCCAACAGTTGCTTCCTTATACTATTCTAAATGCTAAATATTCATGAGTGATTGAAGGATAAATCAGAGAATAAACAGTAACCTAACACAGGAGAGTGGTCTGGGAAGGGAAAAAGGAGAGATTGAACAATTCCAAATGATTGTGCTTGGTCATTAGATGAAAGGGAAGAGGCAAGCAGACTTGATTGAATTCCTGGGGCTAGTCAGCCCAGTCTTTGATAGGGAGCACATGTAGAGCAGTCTTGGTAGAAGAGCATTATGACTTATGTGTTGCCTTTAATGTGCTATGCCTAGCCCACATATTAATGTAGTAGTCCATGAATAAGTAGGTCTGAAGCTTAGGAGAGAAATTAAATCTAGAGATTTAAATTTGGGAGTCATCAGCTAATCTATACCTTCAACTTCCTCAAACTCTCCAAATTTACCTGTCTTATGTAACTGTTGATGATTATTCCTTAGTATGGAGATATGACTGCCCTACTATCAATGCATATATTTCCCCCATAACGAATTAAGAAAGAAAAATATTCTGCAGTTATCGGTACATATTCAGTGCTGTGAAACCCCATCACCAGTGGAGTGGAGTAAAGTTATGAAATTGCTTAGATTTATTCAATCTATTTTATGCAGCCATGCTTGAGGACACAACTTGGAACCTGGGAGTTAATTTTAGACTCCACTCCTTGTCCTCAGGGAAATTCTTACATCTCAGTGTGCTTCAGGCATCACCAGAATGCCTTCTTCTAGCCATCTAGGAATTTGTCATCATGATGACTATCTCCAAGTGACAGGCAATAAAAAAGACTGTTTATACAGTGGATCCAGACCGCTTGGTTTAAGTCCTGGTTCCTCAATTTACTACTCATGTAACTCATCTACAACCCATGTTAGGAGGAGACATTGATAATACCTACCCCAGAGGGTTGATATGAAGACTCAATTATGTTAATAATATATGGTGCTAGAACAATGCCTGGTATAGAAAAAATACTAAATAAGTGTTAGCTCTTATTTTCAAAAATATTTAGGAATTGTCACCATGCTCTACTCATAGTACCATTTAATAAATACTGGCTAAACAGAAGTATTTACTGAGCATTTTCTTTTTTTTTTTTTTAAGATTTTATTTATCTGTCAGAGAGAGAGCACAAGTGGGGAGAGCAGCAGGCAGAGGGAGAAGCAGACTCCCCGACAAGCAGAGAGCCTGATGTAGGACTCAATTCCAGGACCCTGGGATCATGACCTGAGTCCAAGGCAGATGCTTAACCGACTGAGCCACCCAGGCGCCCCTACTGATCATTTTCCAGACTACTTTTATAGAACTGAAAATGGTGATGGTTGTGTTCTAAGGAAACCCTAAATACTATCTATGATGTTGCTAAACAGTCTGGCATTTCCAAAACATAATGTATGCGTATGGCCAGTTGGCCTGTTGATGACCAAATCAAGAAAGGTAGTATTATTCTGGGATAGATTAGTAGTCATTAAAGTTCCTCAAAGAAATAAGATGGGACTACCTACTTCCTATGAATCTTGCTTCAGATGCTATCATTGGTTTCTTGCACATTTATGTCCACGTTATTTATACATTATCCATTAAAATAAAAAGAACATCAGGATTATTTTTCTGAATATATTATATTACATTCTTCACACAGAGTGTGTGTGTATCCCATTTACATACATAATGGGTACTTCTATGCTGACATCTTTTACATAAAGGGTGGGGAAACAAAAAACCTTTGAGAAGCTCTTGAATGACCAACATAAGTATACACTAGTGAATGATGTGGACGGAATATGACTATAAAGTTTCAACCAAGTGAGTTTCAAATAATGTAATAGAGATTTATTATGACTGAAAAACTATAAAGAGATAACCTAGAAGTCTACAGTAGTAATGATCATTACCATTATCATACTACTTGTGTGATTACTAGTAGCCAATATGTTATTGGGCATGTATGATGTGCCAGGTGTACCTGACACATAAGACCATCACAACAACTATATCCCTTGTAATAATTATTTGGCATGTGCCATTATATCCTCATTTTAAAGATGAGAAACCAAGAAACAGGGAAGATAAGCAAAAATAATAACTTGCCCTTTATTACATAGAAATTAGGGGAACTGGAACTTCCAGAACAGACTGCCCCTAGAACCCATGCTGAACCAGCATACCAATATGGACAAAATACTTCAGAGTTTATGAATCCCTTCTTCTGGATCCTATTGTATTTCTTCTGCAGAATCAGCATGCAAAGCCATACAGACAACAGTGACAGGTCTCAAATGGAAACCCTAGTCATCTTCCTTGAGATCCATACCTTTTCTTTCTATGGGAGTCTCATCTACTGACTTGACAATTCCTAGGAGTTCATAAGTGGGCAAAGTACTTTTAGTTCTGCAAGCCACAATTGTAGATGCAAAATCAACAAGGTCAAGTAGTGAGTACAACATGAAAAGGATGCTGGGTTATATACTGATAGGTTGAGCTATAACCAAGTATGTGGATGACACATGGACACTATAAGCAGGAGCGTTTTTGTAAAATCATGAGAGTAGATGAAATTGCATATTGTTATGAATAAACACTGGATGAAATCAAAGGGCAAAGGCTCCCGGCATTGGCAATTTCAACACCTAATCATTTCTTTATTAAAAACAAAGGATAATATCTGACATATTTACCTCAGAGACACTGTGAAAATCAAATAAAAGGATGTCATTCCAGACACCTGGAATTCTTACACTATCAGGCAAATGATCAGTGCCCAATAAATTATCATGTGTATTCAATAAATTCACTCATATGTGGAACTTTAAAGGTACATATAAGATATATGCATAAATGTGCAAATACTGATAAAACACATGTGATCATACCTCATTTATTTGTATACCTGTCACAGAAATTTTTACTTCATAAACTCTCAATTTGATGTTTCTAGAATTAAACCACATTAAATATCTTATGCTTATGGTTCTTCAGTCCTTTGACTTAATATTCTTGAAGCCCTACTGGGGAAAAAATTTTACTTAGCAATGAGGTATAGAAACACAAACGCAAAATTATGTCACTTTGCCGGAATTTGTTTTAATCTCCTGGTCACATCCATTCACTCAATAGTCCTCTATTGAAGACCTTCAACATGAGCAGCATCACACTAGGAGTTCTGGGAGGTCAAAGGACAATTGACACTTCATCCCAGTTTGTCGGGGACTTACGTTCCTTCTGCTCTCACAGGTCTTATAGTCTACCCTGAGGGGTAAAGCATCTATATAAAAATGATGTAAAGCAGAAAATGACCCATAGCTCCAAGATGGGGTGTGGATAAAATCCACTGAGGATTTAGAAGTGCAGTAGTGAAGAGATCACTTCTCCAAATTCATGAAGCCAGGGAGGAAAGAACATTTCAGCTGGACCACAGAAATGATTTGTGGAGTTTCTGAAGAATATGCAGTGTGAGGTATAATCTGTGGCAAAGGTAGGAAGACGGGGAAATTTACACAGCCGTTTAGCTTTGCTGGAGCTTGAAAATAGAAGCGTGCACTCAAGTGACCCATTTGCCCCCAGCTGAGGGGCTCTGGGGTATAGAGTTTGGAGAGCTAAAGCTGTAAGAGTCCTGGGCAAACCAGGATGGGTTGGTCATTCCTAGTGTGCACTCCAGTATAGTGCCCAGTGATCCATTATCAAGGTGTATTAGTAAGTGAAGGTATTTAGCTGTGACCTATTAAAAAAAAAGTCAACACCTTGATAAAGTTTAATTTTAATTTAGTTATCTAAATCATAATAAAGCGGTTTTTTTTAACCAGAAATAATCATTTTCCTTATTTTAGTCTAGATCTTCTTAAAAGTCGCTCTCTCATTCTCACTCTCTTTCTCCTCACTGCTTTGAAATACTACTCTCTGTGTCCTCGGTCACCAGAATCAGGGAAGGGCATATTGATGTGGCTCTAACTTCCTCTGCCAGAGAGAGAGCTCAGCAACTTAGCTATTGAATTCCACCGCAGAATGTGTCCTTGGAGAACTGAGTTCAGATCTCTTTACTCAGTTTGACCTTGGGTAAGTCGCTGTGTCTCTGAGCCTCTGCCTCTTTGTGATTGCATATAAGATACTAAACCTTAGAAAATGTTAGGCAGCTAAGTGCCGACTCAGAAGTATCCAAGCATCCTCTAAAAAGAAGGCAGGATTTTTATCACCCAAAATGATGCACATACCAAAAAATGTAGTTTAGTAATGCCTTTTTTAAAATGTCACTAAAGTCTCCTTTAATCTGTAGACTTCCTCTCCATCATATCTCTCTTTCTCTCTCTCTCTCTCCCTCTAAGAAACGGGAATATGTATCTATCTATGTCAGGTTACTTGCAGTCTGGATTTGGCTGATCACATCTCCATAGTATAGTTTATTATTCTTCCCTGTTCTCTGAATTCCCTCTAATTTGCTCACTTTTGGAAATGCTCTTTCAAAAGTGGTCTCATTTTCTTCTGTCAGATTGTGTGTGTGTGTGTGTGTGTGTGTGTGTGTGTGTGTGTGTGTGTGATGTTAGCAGCCATTAATTCTCAGTACCTAGGTCCATTAATGAAGGATTTCTGGCATGAGCGTGTTCTATCATCCTTTCTTCATTTATTCAGTGGAATAATTCTATAAGGAGAAACTCCCTCTCATCTACTCTAGTTAATTCAGTGTTACCATTTATATAGGAGAAGCAGGATAAATTCTGTATTCTCTCCTTTCAGCTACCTCCGTTTAACCCTCCTTTATGCCAGTATAGATCTTAACGATAGTATGTCCAATTTTGCAAGCCATTGCACTTTGGGAGAATAAACTAACACAAATTAAAGGCAATAAAAATAAGTAAGTATATTTTGAAATACATACACAACAAATGTTTTTGCACTTTGGAGAGTATTTTTGCATGGATACTCAGAAAGATAGTCCTCTATTCTCTGTTTACTTTTTTTTAAAATTTTTTTCAGCATTTAATTTAATTTAGTTATTTATTTATTTTTTAAGTAGGCTCCACACCCAACACAGGGCTTGAACTCACGACCCTGAGACCAAGACCCAAGATCAAGAGGTGGATGCTGCCCTGTCTGAGTTACCCAGGCACCCCTCAGCTTATTTTTAAACCATATTATCCCACATTATTACTATCCACCACAGATAGTATCTAATCCATTTGTATTTTTAAGACATTTTTTTCTTTTTCTTTTTTTTAAAAGATTTTATTTGTTTATTTGACAGACAGAGATCACAAGCAGACAGAGAGGCAGGCAGAGAGAGGGAAGGGGAAGCAGGCTCCCCACTGAGCAGAGAGCCTGATGCGGGCTCGATGCCAGGACCCTGGGATCATGACCCGAGTAGAAGGCAGAGGATTTAACCCACTGAGCTGCCCAGGTACTCCTTTTTTTTTCTTTTTTTATAAAATTTTATTTTATTTCAGTGTTCCAAAATGCATTGGATTAACTCATTTGACCCTACCTACTTCAGACTTTACATTCCAACACAAGATTCTGCAGTTTAGTCACTGGAAATTCTAAAGCCTTGTATTCTAATGAAATATAGAGAACTTTGGAATTTATGTTCCCTTTTTCTAAGCACCCTTCAGTTCAATGGGATGAGCCCATTAGTAGCAGAAGCTGGAATCCTTCCGGAGTATATGGGCCATGGGCAGCATTTGACAAATGATTAGAGAAGCTGCCCTTGCTTCCTGAAATAGAAACAAAAGAACAGGGGCACTAGTAATGAACAGACACAAACAGCCAAGACAAATGGATGAATGAATAACTTCAGTTGGAAATTGCTGACTTCACTGGAATGCTCATTCTTTACTTTCTGATGACTAAGAAAATATTTTTGAAAGTTATAATTGTTTCTTTTTTTTTAAAGCTAACTACAAAATATTCTGAGAAGAAAGCTCCAATAAGCAGCAATAGCTTTAATAATTAGGTTTCCTACTTAGCTTTCAAAACCTGTCTCATAAAGAAGTTTTATAAGTAGAGGAAGCAGACACTTTCATTGATGGATGACTGAACCATCCTTGCCTTACTGCATTCTAATTTCTTGTAAAGTACAGAATTTCAACATCTGGAGATCATTAACTCTTTCACTTCAGCAGTTCAGAATCCTTCAAAAAAAAAAAAAAAGGCAATGCTCACTTTAAGGATGTGGACTCCAGCATAAAAACATATGGTGCTAGAGACTCAGAAAAAATTGACATTTTTTTAAAGCATCAAATATGTATATTTTACCACTGCACCTACAGAAGATTGTTCCCGCTCATCCCCAGCGTTGATTCCCATAAAAGTTCTTTTCAGATACTTCCTTGAAAACATTTCTTTCCATAAAGGAATCAAAATAATTAATAGCTACTACAAGTGGTTTTGAATTTGCAGGAAGTCCTGGTGAACTTTGGTCATGTGCAGTATTCCCTATTACAATGCCACTTTCATGTAGGTCTCTTAGCTTGGCTTTCGTCCAGGCTGTTAGGTGAAATTAGGCCCAGAAAATCGGATTATTACATCCCAAGGGAAACGACCGATAAGCAGCAAATGATTGCTCATCTCTTTGCAACTTGCTGGTGTTGAGGTGTTACTAGTTGCAAAGCCAATTTGTTAACAATTAGTACTCATTAGAATCATTTCCTATTATTGATTCTAAACATTTGACAAAACGCTTTTAGGAAATTGGACCCCAAAAAGTAGCTCTACGTAAGTGATGAGCAATTAAAAATCTTTAAGATCCAACGTAATTCCAAACCACAGTCATCAGTTTCCAAGTAATTATTTTTGCTTTGGGACCCACCTGCTATCCTGTCCAGTTTAAAGATGTGCTGGAACAAGGACATACTTCTTAATTAGCAGAGGTTGTGGTTAAGTCAGAATAGGAACAAAAGGAATTTTCTTTTATTATCTGCTCTAGCTGTTTGTACTATACCTATAAAGGATAAAAATTGCCAGCTTGCAATACAATATATGTATTTGTAAGAGTGTGAAATTAAATGCATTACTTCTATTATCTAAACATCTAAGCTGAGTTTTTTAAGTCAGTTCACCTTTGTACATTATGAACTCTAAATATAGAATCATAAATGGAGTCATTGTGCATTACATTGGAATTTAAATATTGCCAATGCCAGCTTTCTGAAATATTATATGTGACTTTAATAAAATTAGCATAAATACTATAAGCATTTGAAATTTTTCTCAGAAAAGGCATTCTATTTATCTGATTTTTAAATATAGGCCCACATGCATTATAGTGCTGCAAATTCATATTCAATAAATATGCCCTTATTATCTAATTAAAATATTTATTAGCTGTACAAGTATCATCTCTTCATACTCGCTTAAATGTTCTTTATTTAAATTAAGAAAATATGTTTTATTTCCTCTCTGGTAGGTAATGGTCTTTACACATGAACTATTCAGTGTTTTTTATAGGATCAGAATTAAAACTGAATGATAGCCCCCATCTTCTGTTCCTTTCCCACATCACTCCCCAAATTCTCCTTTGCTTCTGCATTTATTTTGTAAATTTAAATAATTGCTCCCATTCATCTTCCCCTAGACTTACTAACACTGAAAATATTTCTTCTAATTGTTGCAAAACATGGAGATGTGAACCAAGTATATTTCTGTTTCTGAATTTCTTATTCCCATATTAAAACCTTACATCAACAGAGAAATTAAGTGTATGTTCCTTTTTGAAATGCCCTATGCTCACCCCCTCTATCCTTAATAAACAGAGATGGTATTGACACAAGTGAATTTTGTTTAACCACACTACATTTGCTTCTTAATTAGTGAATATTCATCTGTCATCAGCAGCAGCTATGACACCCCTCCCTGCTAACATGTTCTGTCATAAATAATCAATGAGGCATCATTAATATTCATGAGCTGGAATCTGTGTAGTCATGTGCACTGATGCAGAGACAGGGGGAGTGTTGCCATGAACTGACTGGAAACTCTGTGTGTGTATCCGTGAGTGCAAGATACTTAGGGAACGCGAAGAAGAGCATGCTGCTACACACCAGCCTGGCTTGTGCTTCCAGCTACCAGCGGTTTGTCTGTGTTTCTGGGCTGAAGTGACTGATGAAAAACAGTAGTCAAGTCTGGAGGGTGATTCCCTTTCAGTTCACTTGCCTTTCAGGTCTGGGGAAATTAGAAGATTTGCTCTCTCCCTCTGCTTCTTAGAATGGGCTGCAATTTGTGCACTTTTCAGAAAAGAGAGGAACACTACAAACTGCTGTATGAAGTTTCCCAGGTGAGTGCAGGGTCTGATGCCAGCACCTCAGCAGCCAGGCTTTGTGTTTGTGTGGAAAGATGGTAAATGAATTGTGGCTAGCTTTATTTTTTATTTTTTTTCTTTCAGTAGATTTTAGAATTGAGAGCAGACTTGTTGGTTGGGGGCTTTTTATTTTGGTTTTGGGTAGCAGTTTTCGGTTTCCTTGCCACTCCCCCTTCAGATGACTTCCTGTGGGATTCTTTTTAACCTTTTTTGTATCTCCTGCCAAGATGTCAGTCAAGTCAAAGGAGTAACACTGTAATATTTTGAGACACCTCTTTCATTTGGGAATAGTGTTGACATTTGAAAATCAAGCGTATCGTGGCTACGTTAATGTTGGGATTTTATAGGTCTGTGATCTCAGTTATTTTGAATAGACAGGAAAAGTTTCTTGCCAAATCTTGTTAGCCAGAGGAATTATTTGATTAATTAGGAATTTTTGCTTTGGGTTAAGAGGATCACCTGGTGTATTTGTATTATATGAGAAAAAAATATGTATATGTCTTGGCTAAAAAGGAGATAAAGGGATTTTCTTATCACTTGTTCTTAGATCCTATTTATTTATTTATTTATTTATTTATTTATTTGTCTCTCTGGTGCTAGAAATTAATTTCAGGAGCTTATTACAATATGTTTTTGTCTTAGGGAGAATGTGAAAATTCAGTTGTCCTTTAATGTATATCTGAGGGCTTTTCGGTATAAAAATAAGAAAAACTATATCCCTAGCCTTCATAGTTTTCACAGGATTCTGTTAATTCACCATTTTATTTAAGTAGGTTTCCCTGGGGTGCATGCTGAAGTCCAGATTTGTTGTTTGGCAAAATAAAGTTTATTCCTTCCTTTTTGCAGTCTGTCCCAGATGTGAGACACTGCTACTTTTTTTCTTAGACAATATTGCTGATGAAAGACAATGTTTGGGATGTTGGTGGTCTGTGGGCACAGCAGTAGCCAAGTGCCCACTGCCTACTGGTTCCCTCAGATTTCCCCCTGACGTGATTCATTTCACAGTGGGCTAATTACAAAGTGGATTTGCTACACATGAAACAGCCTCCTCAGTTGCAATGTTAATGCACATTTTCATGGTAATGTGATCAGAGGCTCATTAGCCAGTTTCCAAAATGATCCTCTGCATTAATTAAATATAAAAATGACTCCTTTATCACCGTAGAGAGGAAAAAGAAGATTAACATTGTTAATTACACTAGGGGCAATACCTTTTGCTTTATTTTTTCCCTCCAAACTTGCAAGGATGGGCTAACATAATATTCATTTCCCAGATAAGCTCTCATCCACTTTGACTCATGAAAACAGTCTCTAGGTGGAACACTTTCCTTTAGTTTGGTTTGTTTGGAGTTTGAGTTCTAGTGTTGATTTTCTTTGGGTGGTAGGAGAGCAGGGGAGTGGTTAATCAATCTATTCTTTTTTCCCCTGAATTACTAAATTGATATAAAAGTATAATATGGTGGACGTTGTAGGTGACCTCCTTCCTGATCATGCCTAGGTTAAGCTGTTTGCATTCTACTAAGAAATCAAGCAGGCTTGCTGCAACCGGGAAGGGCTACTGTATTTGTTAAGGAGCGAGAGTCTTTGTTGTGGATTTTTAAAATGCTTGTCTGCGACTTTCGCCTCAAAGTGCTTCCTAAATCTTGAGAAAATAGATAAGCTGTACTCTTTATTGCCCCCACCTGTACTCCTCCATATATTTATTTTATTTTCTCTACTCCTGAGTTGCAGTACTTATGATCTTTAATAAAGGGGGCGAAAAATGAAGTATTAGCTTCCATTTAACTGGGTTTTATTAGATAACTTAAAACCCAGCTTAAAGGTCTTGGATGTGTTTCCCAGGGGAAGCCCTCCTACACTTCATCCCCAGCTTTGCGTTCTATTTTACTGAGTTAATGGAATAGATAAGATATCAAAGGAAACCGGTGATAGGCTCATATAATATACACTGGAGCCCCGTGTGGTGCTGCAAACTAGTTTCTATTTTTATTTGGAGGAGAGGCAGCTCAGAGCACACATCAAAGTGAGTATGTTCTTAACCAGGTGTTCGGGAGGGCACACGGCTGCCCCCATAAGAGAGGACACTATTTACAAAAGTGACTTGAGATTAGAAGCCTGAGTATTTCTAGCTGGTATATTAAGATGCATTAGCTCACACAAACATTAACGCCTGATTCTCCACATCATATTTATTTATAGATTTGTAATCCTCAGGTCACCTACCTTCTTGCTTCCTTTATTATTTCTTAAAAGCGAAGGCAAATTTAAGTTTACCAGGACACGTGAAGATTTAAGATTAACGGTGAATCCTAAACACATGGCCAAGAACCAAATATATGTTTCTCTGTAATGGAATCATCGTGAGATTGAACTTTTTTCACATTTTCTTTCTATATTTAGCGATCTGATAACATGGGCCACATAGAATACAGTTTCAGGTTTATAACTGTAGTGAACAAAAGCAAATGTGGGCTCACTGAGGAGTCTAGAGAAAAGATCAGAATGTTGTGCTTAAGTGTGAAATGAGGTCAAGTTTGTATTTTGTTGATAATTTTTGCTCCTGTAGAGGAGCAAAGATTTTCAGTTGGCAGAGGAGAGGGAATGTCGTTTCAAGGAAATTATTTTCAGTTGGAGTTGGGCCAATCAGGCTCCAGCATGAACACAGATGGAAGAATCTAGAGTTTGGGTAGATCCAGTAATCCCACCAAGCAGTTTTCATGCATCTTTATGCATCTATTAACTTTTCTATGTGTCTGGGACATAATTGTTATCTACAGTGATTTTTTTTCAAAATAGGTTGCTCATTAACCTCTAAAGAATTAATAAATGAGCAATTTGAACAGTGCCCTTCCATGGACATGAACCAAATTACCTGTTTCCTATTAATCTGATTAAACAGCCATCCTGGACCAAGAGAGCTTCAATAGCTTGTCAGTCATTCCTGAACTAGTGACAGATTTATTTCTGAGTGAGACTGGAGGATAATACCTAAATCTATTGACTTCTTAGTTTGATTTTTTCACACATGAATCAAATGTAACTTTTTGAGTGGCTAAATAGTAGAAATTATCAATGGGGTGTTAACCGCTGTTAAATAACCTGTTCAGAATGTGGGCAAATATTTAAAAGCTCATACTGTTAACACAGAACTGTTTATATGATTTCATTAAGATCTTCGAATGTGGTATGTAAGATTCTCCTCTTACTCGCTTGGCAAATTAGAGAAAAGAAATTGCTTTCAGTCTCACGAAAAGCACAAGGAGAACGGCGCTAGCTGTCGGGGCTGTGTCCTCGTCTGAGTGGACACTGTTGCATGACACTGAGGTGATTGATACATTTGACTATTGTGGCACAGCTCAAAGGTATCCCCACAGCCTGCATCCATGAATTTACAACATGAACTGAAACAGACCCTGCACTGAAAGTAACAACAATGACAATATTGACCAGAGGCTGATAGTGAGCCTTTACTATATTCTAAGCACTGTGCTAAGCACTTTTTCTTAAGCCTTGTCTTATTTCATCATCACAGAAAACCCAATAAGGAGTTATAGGATCGTTTCCCATAATTTTTAAATATATGGAAGTTTCCTTTACCCTACACTGAGTTCCTTAAATCTCTCTTCTCTGTGACTGTCCTGTATCCCTCAGAAATGTCTCTTGTCACATGCTATGTAAACACATCTCGTAAGGTCATAACCTCTTTTCCCAAACTTCATCCTTGCCCCACATTCCTTAGCACACCAGTGAAGTTCTCACTGTCCTTGCCGTCAATAAAGCACAAAAACACCAAATTAAAATGGGTACTTCTGTCCTCTTGATCTACACAGTGACTTTCTCGTTCTTTTAACGTTCCCCAGCATCACTTCCAGCCTTCCCAGAACCACAGTGCCTTCTATTAACTCTCTCTAATATCGTGGTGAGAACTTTCCCACTTAGAATTTGTCAGTGTGCTGGTCCACCCTGACTGCTGTTGCAGGAATAATACCCAGTGGCTCCCGGGCACTATAAAATACAGTAAAACTTCTTATTCCAGCCTATTCAGAGACCTCTTGAACCTTCCCTAGGTTCCTTTCCATCTTTCTCTCTAACTGGTCTTCCCAAAATGCAATCTATAATACCCCCAGACGAGTCTTTTAGCTTTTCTTTTTAAGTCATCTTTTCAGCTTGGATCCTTTTAACTCAGTTCTTTTTCTTCAGCTTCTATGGCCCTCCCCCCATATCCACTATTTTCTCCCATCACTGGCTATACATACCCTGCCCCTTTGGCTCAAATGTCTCCTCAGGCCAAGAGCTCTTTGCAATTAACTGATTTTTTTTTAATGTGTATCTTTCCACCTTGGAACTCTTGCAACATTTTATCTTTTGAGGGGTTCCTTTTTCATGTTCATCAGTCTATTATAGCCAATTCCTGTGGCTGGATTGTGAGTTCCTTGAAGGTGGGTCAGGTGCTTATCTGTCCTTTGACCTTCACCTACCAGCAGATGCTCATTGGGGTTGGTCATAATGTCTTATATATCCACAGCCTCTTTAGAGTAAACTGTCCTACCCATAGCTTCTGGTGAAGGACCATATCTAACTCAGCCTTCCTCTCCATCCCGTGCCTAACAGCTAATGAAATCAGGGCCAGTCACTTGATGCATGAAGTTGAGGATTCCACTAGGTGATTTTGGTCTCAAAAATTGATGCTGGGAAACAAGCCTTAGGAATGGGATCAGGCTGAAAGAATTGCAGAGTGAGAAGACTGTAAGCAGGTTGGGAAGTGTGAGGGTCTGTGAGGCTCAGATGTATAAGAGAATTAGAGACATGTAAGAAATAAAGCACCTGGGGCATGAGAAAGAGAAGCACGAAGAATAAACAGATCCTCAAAGTGGCCTCATTTTCCTGGTGCTAATAACTTTCCTATAATAAATCCATCCACACTTCACTTATTTGAATGAGGTTTCTATTCCTTACTATCAGAAGAACAAATGAGGATACATCATAATAGCATCTTGCTCTTGTCAACCACCTAGCATGTGCCTGAAACTCTAGACACACAGTTCAGCTCAGTAAACTTTTAGTAAGCTCTGATTGCCTGGTAGGTGCTACAGCTGATCTTTGTCATGGAATGCAGAGTCAAATGTGACCATCCTTGCTTCTGAGAAATGCACACTGTGCAGCAAAGATGCATAAGCAGAGAGTTCCCGTGTGATGTAAGTGAAGCCCTCTATCAACAGAGATGCTGCCAGGCCGCTATAGGAGGGCGGAGGTGCTCAACATGCTGGGGGGCTTGGGGAGTTGGGGAGAGAGAAGAAAGGAAACCAAGAAGATGAAAGGGCGACAAAGGTGGCAAACAGATGAGAGGTGTGCATGGACTTGGAGTAGGAGGACTACACTCTGTGTTACGAAAACCTAAAGCCGGAGACATGCTCCCAGCACAAGACCAAGCCCTAGAGAGTAGCCCATGACTGGATTTTCTGTTTGTTTTTGTTCCAAAGGAGAGATCACTCTGATGATAGGGAAGCATGTGGACTTGGTGGTGGTGTGGGTCCCGGGGCAGCGGAGTTTGAGGTGAGGATGGTGTTCAGGACTCCGGGGGAGACTGATGTGGAGGCTGTTGCTAATGTGAATTTGTGGTAGCAAGAATGTAAAGGGGAGGAAAGGATTGGGACCCATGAGGAAGTAAATTTCAGTAAGTTTCTGGCTTAGGAGACTGGGTAGTTGGAGTGAAATTTACCTAGAGAAGACAAAAGGGAAGAGAGGCCTGGGGAAAGGAAAGAAGAGAGGCTGTTGGCTTCGTTTATGGGCTATGTAAGCAATTTCTGGCAGACAGCGAATGTGCAAAACAGAAACCTGGTGCATATAGATGTGTGTTGTATGAGGTCACCCAGAAAGATGTAAAAGTGAGGAGAAAAACTCAAAAATGAGGAAAGTTGTGAGCCAAGGACATAATATTGAGAAACAGGAAAGGGAGAAGAAAAGGAGAAAAAGTGAAATTGTTATAGAGCCAGAAGGAGACTGAGCGGAAAGTTGTGGGGGAAGCCAAGAGGAGAGAGTTCTAGAAAGGAGTGGCCACTGTGGTCAGGCGCACTAGAATGTATGAGAACAGCCTCTTTGAATTTGAAAACACATCATGTGCTACCAGGGCCCCCTTCAGGAAGGACTTGTTACCCCAGCTGCTAGAGTCCCTTCAATGAAAAACTTCAACCATCAGCCCCTTCAGGGACTATTTTAGCTGCAGAAAGTTCCTCACCCAAGGTTATTGCCCTCCCAGGAGGCCCCCCTCCAGTGACAGACTGATGCAGGTGTATAATGCCTGGCGTCTTAGCCTGGATTGGAACACTCTGGGTGGGGGGGTGGTAATTCCAGCTCTAGAGCTCCCTGCAGGTGTCACGGGACACCTAATTCAGTTCTCCTTCTGCCCACTCCTGCTGCCTTCTTTTCCCTTCCACAAAGGCAACAGCACACCATCTAACTCTCAGAGTTGGCTTCCTGGAGAGCCTAACCTGGAAAGAGGTCAGTGATGATGATTACAGAGCACTGGAGGACAGAAAGGAGAACAAAATCTAGCAAGCAATGGCTTCAAAGTAGAGTTCTGCTGTATCCTCAAGAAATTTCTCTGAGATAAGGCAGATGATCAAAAATGGAGTTCCTGCTAACATTGGAGTATAGATTTTCTTAGCCTTTTTAAAAAATATAAAAAATTACCTAATATTGTGAATATTAAAAATGAAAGTCATTTTTAACTTTTACTTTCAAAACTAAGATCAAGTGATTTCACATATCGAGTCACGTTATTCAGATAGTGATGATAATATAGTGATTAAGAAATAAAACATGTCCAGTTAGCTAGAATCTCCCTTATCCAAGACTTTTGAAGAAAACCTTAAGTGTTAGAGTGTTTTCGATGTGCAAAAGACCTCTTATAAAAGTAAATAGTTTAATGATTATAATACATGTAGATAATTTTAGTAAGGAAGTGCCTTTCCCTACTGAAAGGATCAGAATATCACATATTAAAATGTCTACATTTAATTTCTCCATACTCTCACACTTATTGAATTGATCTAAACCGAGGAAAAGGTCAACCATCTCTAATTGCCTTTCTATTTAGATGGAATGCTGTAGAAAAATATTTTTACAGATTCTATGTTATATGCAAAAGCACATGTTGCTGAAAATGTAGCTAATAGATAGGCTAAGATATTTGACTCTTCAGCTCAATTTGCTGGCTAAGTAGGATAATCTGATTGACAAATTTTTTAATTTCTATTTTTGTTGAAAATAGTTCTAAAATATATCATCTTATTTATATAATTACTTAACATAAGCACATTTTTGTTATTCATTTCCAGTCATGTTAGATAGTAACAAATGAGCCACATAGCTTTGGCAAACAATGGTTCCTGAACTTTACAAGAACTGTTTCTAAGGATGGATAGGGAAAAATCCTATCCATGACAGCTAATCACTGTCTGGTACATTCATTTTATAGAAGTGGATTCTCATATATTGAATTTTCACAAGTCATTTATAGGTATCCAATTAATATTATTAAGTTATTTTTTAAAGATTTTATTAATTTGAGATAGAGCAAGAGTGAGAGAGAGAGAGAGAAAGCACACGAGTGGGTGGGGGTAGGGAGAGGGAGAAGCTGGCTCTGGCTGAGCAGGGAGCCTGACTTGGGGCTTGATCCCAGGACTCCAGGATTGTGACCCAAGCCAAAGGCATACCCTCAACCAACTGAGTCACCCAGGTGCCCCAATCTTATTAAATTATTAAGAAAAGCACAAAAATTAAATCACTAGGTACTCAAGAAGAAGCCCTGAACGGTGGCTCTGGGAAGGATCCTGGTCTTGGAAGCATTTATAATTTATGGAGAAAAGGTGAGCAGGGTGCCCAGAACAGGATCTGCCTCAAACACCTAGTCTTTTGTAGACACTGTTTTCTCCCATGATCCATCCTCGGGCACACACTATAAGGATTTTAGGTGTTACTCTTAATAAATGTCTTCTTATGGCTCATGAGGATTTAGGTATCACGGGATAGTAATTTTGTCTTCAGATTTAGAAGTCTAGATAATTTAAGTGCAGCTGTGATTTTCATATATAAATGCAACATTTCCAAAGTCATCAATAAAACCTGTCCCATCTCCATCTCCCTTCCAGCTGTATTCATTTCTTCTTCTTTACTTCCATCAATCTCAATGTGGAATAACAGCTTTAAAAGGTTATTATGAAAAGTTCATTGTTTCCTTCAACAAAAAGCTTAAAAGGTAGCAGCCCCATATTCTTCTGTGTTTCAACATATAACATCTAATTGCTAATTTGTGCCATTCTGTAACAAGCTGTAAATCTTTCTTTATGGTTGTTTGGGTCCTAGTGAAGCATTTCTCCCACACACACTTATGCTTTATGTAGCTTTTTAGAAATACTGTAAGAAATTCTTCTTTAGAAACTTGTTGTCATCTTAGTGGAAATTAGATTTTTCTGAACTAACCTCTCACTCCCAAGCCTCTTAAGCACCTGTTTCAGGTACCTTTATTAAAACAACACAAATCTTTCAAGGATGTGTGAACAAAGAGAATTTCTAAAATACTTACTATTTTTTTAAAAAATAATAAATCCACAGATGAAAGACCAGTATTATAATCAGTGATCATAATTTTCCTATAATTGAATCATGGTAGAATTTGGATATGAATTTTTTTAATAAGGGAAAGTTCAGGAAAGAATATTTCTCATTGAATAACCAAAGTACTTACTCTGAACCTGCTTTGTGCTCAGTACTATGCCAGATAGCAAGAGAGGAGACAAAAGAAGCAGAAGAGGCCAGTCTTCAAGTTGTATTATCATGAAGCAATCAGAAAACAAATGTAGAAATTTATGACCGTGGCACCATGGACATTGCAGAGAAAGGACAGTTCTGTATAGGTAAGGATAACCTAAGGGTCTTCATAAAAACAGCTTAGCAATGGTTCTTATTTCGAATGGCTTAGGTTAGGAGTTCATTTCTTAGTTCAGCTTAATTATTGTATATCTATTTAGTCAAAGGCAGTATGTTTGGTGTCCAGGAGGTACTATAAAAGTAAAGTCACAGAATATGACTAGTAGGACATATTCAGGGGAAAGTGGGAAGAACAGGCTGACTAAAGCAGAATATGGGATGTGGATAGTTGAGTGTCTCCATCTCCAAGCAAAAATGAGTGGATTTAGGGCCATCCTCACTGCAGTCCATTGTACACCCTAAGGATACAGTCAAAGAGTGTCTAAAGTCAACTTAAATAATAGAAAATGTGTAAGTATTTTTTGCTTGGCATTTTATTTAAAAGAGCACAGTCATGGTTTCACTTGTAGTGTGGAACTTTTTTTTTTTAAAAAGGCAGAACAAACAAACAAAAAGCAGAAACAGACCCATAAATTCAGAGAAGAAACTGATGGTTGCCAGAGAGGGGAGACTGGGCAAAATGAGTGAAGGGGAGAGGGAGAGACAGGCTTCTGGTTATAGAATGAATAAGTCACCAGGATAAAAGGTATAGTATCGGGAACATAGTCAATGGTATCGTAATAGTGTTTCATGGTGACTAATGGCAGTTACATTTGCCGTGAGCATAACATGAAGTATAGATCTGTGAAATCATTACGTGTACACTTGAAATTAATGTAACATTGTGCGTGTCAACTATTCCTCAATAAGAGAATTGCATATATCATATGACATTACAGTCATTTGCAGGTATCTAGAAATATTGTTTGTACTCAGGGTGACTTAAAAATTTGAGTAATTCTTAAGCCTTGTTATTTACTATGTCAGTTTAAAAGCTCATACATGATTTTTAAATGTTTTTATAAATATATATCAATATAATTAGAAAGAAAAGAGCATAGCTTGTTGAGTTGATGCATAGTGGATAGATTTTGCCATTCATTCCCTAAGTATGCTCTGTGTTTCCTTCGTGACTCATGTTTACCATGTTAGAAGTTAATTTTCCTTAGGCAACTGAATCTCCGTGTTAAGACAAAATGAAAAATAGTGAAAATGTTTGACTCCATTGGCACATGGGCTTGTCACTCTTTGATAAGTATGTACTAAATACCAATTACAATGTGGTACACAGAAGAGGCACAATGCATAGGAGAAAGAACACACTTTGGAATCAAGCAAGAATACTACTCATTTCCTCTCTGAGTTAGTTACATAATTTCCTTGTAATTGTTCGTTTAATTGAATAGTATTAACCTTAAAGGGTGTTGTCGAGGATTAAATGAGATCGTACATTCAAAGTGCATTACCCATTACAGGAATGCCATAAATGGTAACTTTTGAGATTATGATCTCATTTCAGTCCAACAATGACCTTGTGAAATAGGCAATATTGTCCCCATTTTACAAATGAGAAAATTGAGGCACAACATAATCAAGTAACAGATTCATATTGTCAGCAAATGGAGCACCTGGAATTCAAATCAGGACCTGCCTGATGCCAAAGTCATGTTCATTTTATAGTAAATACCAATTATCTCTCCCCTTGAGCTTTCCATATTTATCCACTGAACTGATCCATAATACTGAGCACCTAGCCCAGAGTAGTCTCAATAAGTAGTTGATAAAGGAAGAAGTGGAAGAGAGGGAGGAGAGGAAGAAGAAAGGAAGGGAAATAATAGATGCTGTTTGTAGTTCTCCTTGTAAGGGTCTATAGAGATGCCCTTTTTAGTATAAGGAAGAGAAAAAGGTCCTTCTACTACCTCTTTCCTACTTAAATCAAATTATCTCACTTATGAGAGCCCATCAGTATAGGTAAGTAGTTTGTCACTACCACTTTTGAGAGGTTGGAAGTCTTTCCCCATTTTTCTGTAATACCATGCCTGGCATGAAAAATCTATCTCAATCTGCTGTCTCTCCTCATATCCTCCCAACAGTCCAAATTTTCACCAAACCAAACTATAATTTCTTATATGAAAATAATGTGGTTTTTCCAATCTTTCTGCCTTTTGACACAATGTCCTTTTTGCCTAGAGTGCTTTTCACATCATCATGCATATAAAAACCTTAATTCCTTGTGACTCAAGTCAAGGTTTGCTATCTGGGAAGTCTTCTCCGAACCCAAGACAAGGGAAGTCACTCTTCCCAATGCTCTTATTCAAGGTGCTTCACAATTTGAAATACAATCAAATGCTTCTGGATTTATATTTAGTTTTTATCCATCTCTATGATTCTATCATATCTTATAGGGCCTGGCTCAGAGTAAGTATTTAAAGCAGTTGACTCAAGGAATAAGAGCAGGTATGGGGGGAGGTGGGGAGTGTTTTGCTACCTCCACATTCACAAAAGAAATCTCAACATGTCATTGTTTCCAGTATTCACTGAATTCTTTTTAAAAATAAGATAATTCAGGAGACTACATGTTCTGCATTTTCTTGATTTTGAAGATGTCATCTATTTTAAGGTATTGTTAATTGTAAGGCTCATCATCAAGTTTAAGAACAGCTGCGGGCATGCAGGGTTGACAAGCTACCACCTTTAATATGCATATTGATTGCAAGCTGCATCCCAAATTCAGAAACAAGATTTGTGGGGGGGGGAATTTGTTTCTTAGAACTGAGGAAACTCGGTCATTGCTTTTCTCAAAACAAACACTATTGGCCCTTCCTGCACCCCTTCTGTACTCCAATTCCTTGACCTCTTCTCCCAAACTGAGGACTTTATTACCCAAGTGCACCAGCATATCAGGTTCTTATCTCAAAGTCTCCAGTCATGATAGGTAATGATAGAACTTTATTTCTCAACTGTCAAATGAGCCAATAAACCTAGCTGTTGTTGCTTTCTAGAATTTCCCCATTGTTTTTCAACTCACTTAAGTTGTAGCCTTCCTGAAAGCTCGGGTGAGGTATTACCTTTCTCATCTTCCCAGAGTCCCTGAACTTGAACAGGCCCCCTCTTTTGTCTTCCCAAGGTACCCAGTGCTTATCTCTGTCAAAACATGTACCAAATGGTTTTATTTCTTAGTTAACTTGCTTATGATTTTCACTGGTCTCTGAACTTCTCTGGTGGGCAAAAACCCTGTCTTTAATCTAGTCCAGCGCCATATGGATGTTTCTTGAATAAAAGATGAATGACTAAATGCTAAATGAATTCTGTGTCCAGGGCAACATGATGAAGACTACATAAAAGCTGAATAAGTTGGAATCTCTACCCTAAGGTGTTTACTGTCTGGGAATACGTTTATTCCCAGATAGCTGTCGTACACGGTGCAATATTAGTTGAGAGAGAAGAGCAAAGTATCATGAGATGTCATAGTGATGCTACTTTGCTGTAACATAGGTGAAAGTTAAGGTACTTAAAATAGAATGTTATATATACATTGTGTGAAGCAAAACTGTGTTCTGTGTGTGATTAAATGAATTGATTATTGATTTAGTAACGATCATTTTCTAAATTTGCTGCCTTCTATGCTGTAAAATTGAATTAGCTATTTTATGTAAAAATGGCTGAATACATACTTATTTTTATTTTACACGATTTATACCCATCACTGGCATAGTACAGTATGGCAAAATTATTAAACTATTCATTTTACATATGTTCCTCCTTTGTATAAAAAGAATTCAAGGTGATGATTGTAACATGTACTGGGATATGCCTGAATTTTCCCTGATGATGATGTCTTTGGGTTTCATAATTACTCTAGCACTAAAATGACAAATTCTCCAAGTGAAGATATCCCAATTAAAAAGCAAAGAGTAGCCTAAAGTAATAAATAAATAAAACCATTCTTAAAACTTGAAGTTTTAAATAAAACCTAGTCCAATTCAATAATATACTAAAATATTTCCCCATAATTCAAAAACCATATTTATTTTCCTCATTATTCATTATTTCTTATAAAAGTTAAGATATTCTTTGAGCCATGAGGAATATAGTGAGAGTAAAGATAGTCCCCCTCACATACCCAGTATCGTGAAGTTTTTCAAGGAACAGTCTAACTCAATGACCCACGGGTAACTTGAGATAGAAAACTCAGAGAGGGGAGAAGTTAAGTTTTTGAATTTGAAAAAGTTCTTTTCAAAACAGGATTATTTTCCTATTCCCGTAAACATTAGATCTGACCCATGACAGAAATGCTCACATTCCATGTCAAACAGAACCTTATCCAGATTCTAGGGTAATCTGCAGAGGGAGGCAAAAAGGGAGGATATTTTTACTGTCTTGCTTATGATTACAATTTATAATTTAAGAATTACATACAAGGGTGATGTCTCTACCTGAGGGTCGATCATTCAACCTTCAGGAATTTGTAAAAATTAAGTAAAAGTTTTGAAAACTTTTTAGAGTTATACCATATTATATTTGATGCAGTTAATAGAACTGAGAGAAAGGGAGACAATGACAGTATTGCATTTAATATACTCATATTTCACGGGATGGGAAATTTAGACCAAAATGTCTTAGAAAAAACTTCACCTGAATTGGTGTAGACTTGATGGCTTAATTCAGCCTTTTCCATTTCCATCTTCTGAAATATAATATCACCAATAAATACCCATAACCTTAGCAAATGTATAAAAATTACAGTTCATTTCTATGATGTTCACATGCATAGTAGAGTGTTCTCAGATATATTTAAGTGGAGTCTGTGAGCATCAGTTCATTTTCAGGTTTGTGGGATCCATTTGGATACTAGCCATTCTAAAAAGTTGTTAAAACTACATTAAATATTAATATAAAGAAGTGTTCTTATAGATCTTCTGTATTGTCATTCCAGCCTCTTGAAAGCAAAGTAACTAGGTCCTAGATTTCAGGAAAATGAAATTGTGGTTTCATAACTGATTAAAAACAATAGTGATAAAAGCATATAGAGCAATGGGTAGAAATAAGTAGCCTCCCCCAGCAATTTCCTTGTAAGATCACGTTCATGAGAAGATCTTCTTGATGGATTATCATTTACTGAGTGATCGACACTTTATCTGTGACCGATGGACATGACCTGTTGGTATCACTGTGCACACCCAGCAACAATATTATCAGTGTGTTAATGAAGGCTCCCCAGTGCTTTCCTCTTCTTCCTCCCACCATAAATACCTGGTTCTCACCTTGCACAACAACGAGAAAATTATTTTAAAACTGGCCCCTCTCTTTGAAGTTTGCTCTGATGGCTTTGAAGTATTCACAGCTTTCTGGCCAGTATTATATCTGTTTCGTAGATCACAGAAAATCCTGAGAGAGGGAAAAACACTAATTTGAGATGTTGAATCTTCTGTTGATATTTTTCAAATAGGTTTAGTTCCCTTTTTTAATATCCTATTATAAATATTGCTTTTAGAAGGTACATATGTGACAAATGGCTAACAGGACCTTAGGGAAATATCTACTTACACATTATTAATAATATCATAGTATTCATAAGTGGGGACCAGTGGGCGGTCATATGATGCCTAATGTTGCCTTGAATTCCTCAAAAAAGGAAAGGAAAGTGACATGCCAAGAAAATGATACCCTTGCCCCCAAGTACATTAATATGCTTTGACTAGTTGCTGGATACATGAGTATATAGAATCAAACTACATTTAAATTATTAAATGTGATATGCTTTAAATTTCAAGTTGTATAGAAAATATCTCTTTGTGTCAGTCCTAACAAAGTAATAGTATATTACCCCAGTTGTGAGCTTCAATATCCATAGTCATTTCATCCAGTTAATTTCATCTTAAATTAAGATAATCTCAATTATCTTAATTCTCTGCCCCCCAAAATGGCTCTTTGAGTATATATATTGTCTTAGGTTTTGTGGCCTGGAAAACAGGCTCTGAGAGAGACATTTGTGTGAGAGATGCTGGGAGAGTTAGTTGTCTCTGGGAACCACACTGTGTGGACCTGAAGGCAGAGGAAAAGTGGCCTGTGATACAGTCTCAACAGAGACCTCACTGGATGGCGGGGGATGGGAGGAAGCTGGGATGGGCCTTGGGAGTTGTTCTCAAGTGAGGCAAAGCTGCCATGCTTTGTCCTCCTGCACTGGGGAAGATGTGGTGGCTCCTGGGGAGCAGGGATAGCTTTGTACAAGGCAGTTTGCTTTGGTTGAGCACAGGTCCTGGAGCAGGACAAAGCGATGAGGCTGCACCCAGTGTCCCCAGGGAGCTGGGAGAGTGAATGCCTCGGTCATGAAGGAGGGGATTTCAGCATCCGGCAAGCAACCACTGCATCCACCAATTCATCTTGTGATGGGGGACATAATTTCTAGTCTATAATAAAATTCCCTCCTCAAAGAAGTTTTAATCACTTTTTAGACAAGGTCAGGTTCCTTAAGGTTAGATTGTTCTTCTCCTCTCTATCCACTTTGTTGCTAGATTAAATCATTTTCTGGAATTAAGAGTGTCATGGAAGCATATTTTGAGAATGTGACTTTGAAAGTCTGACCTATAGAAATCTGATAAATTGCGCCTGGAGATTGATTTTGCTGAGTGCTAATATCAAGTCATGTAGCAACGTAGTTTCACTTACTAAATATTGCCCAGGCCGTATTGTTGAACTCTGCCTGCCACGGTCACCTCATCAGGATGTTTTCTGTCCTGTGACTAGTGGCTTCAAATGTACCCATCCATCTTCTTGCCCCATTACATTTTGTGTGACTGATGTTCTGTACCCATTAAAATTGATGGAAAAGAACAAAGAGAAGAAAAATGTGCCCTTCAATTGATTACTTCTCTGAAAGAGCAAATGAGAATTCTCTAGTACCAACAAGAGATTTAGAGCGGTGGGTTTTCCCCCATTTATTAAGTGCTTTAATTAGCTAGGTTTACTAAACAGAGTCTCCTGTCCATAAGAGCCTATTATTCAGTGTGCTTTAAAATGAAATGTTTGATCTTTATAAGATGAATTTAATGGCCATAACATTGTTTATAGTCAGGAATTATTTTGGTGAATTCTCAGTACTAGAATCAGTTAAATCAGATGCCTTCCGTGTCAGACTTGGTTTTTTTTTTTTTCTGATCTAATAAGCTATCACAATGGCTCGTTTTATGTTCTGTGATAGCCAATAATTAAATTGACCATTATTTTAAACTGAAGCCAAAACCACCATGATTTTGGAAGGCCCAATCTTTTTAGGTTTTTCTTAGGTCTATTGAATGTTTTCTTGGTGTTCAACAAATTGCAGAACAGCAAAATATTTCTACAGTGCTCACAAAACATTTGCTTAATTACAGTATTTAATGTGGTGAGAGGGAGAAACCTATCCAGTGGCAGTTACCAGTGTCTGGCCCCTACACCTCATTCCCCCTCAGGTTCCTATATTTGAGTTAGGCGATGCATTGTAGACTTACTTCTTAAGAGACAGGAGAGATTCACCTTTTTTTTTTTTAAATAAAAAGTGAAATAAATTTGACTACGTAATATGAAATAAATTATGCTGGAAGTCCCTTAAGAGAATTGGATTGCCTACAGTTCAAGGGAATGATTTGGGCCTATGGATAATATGGTCCCATTAGAACCAGTGGAGTAAAAAAATACATTCTTCTGTATTGACTTGGTCCCAAGAATGGCAAAAGCTCTTCCAGGACTTTGACCACAGGAGTCTGTCCGTGAACAGCTGTCAAATTGGAACTGGCCTAGCTGATCTCCATTTTCAGCAATATTAATTATCATGTGCTATACAAATAGTTGGACCAACTGTGGAGCAAATGGAGCTAATCAGACTGCAATCATGCCTGTCATTTATGTAAACAATGGTCTCAACTAGAACTACCCAATAGAAATTTCTCTGTTGATAGAAATATTCTATGTCTGTGTTGTTGACTGCAGTAGCCACCAGCCACAAGTGGGTATTGATTGGTTAAAATGTGGCTAGTGTAACTCAGGAAATGAATTTCTGATTTTATTAATTTTACCTAATTTAAATCTCAATAGTCACATGTGGCTAGCAGCTACTATATTGAATAGTGCAGGTGTAGAAATTCTTAAGGAATGATATACTTTTTATTCTATGCTAGCATTTATTAAATCCCTTGTGGATTTTTCTTGAGGGAGACATTTTGTTTAAATATGAAATGCTTCTTTAAGAATTGAAATAAAATATAAGTTCAGAAAACAAGCATAAAAATACAAATTGCATGGAATAACCTGCAAAGAGGAGTCTTAGAAACTGGAACACTAAAGGAACACCCCTTACATAACAGTGTTCGGTAAGTATTCTTGACACCAAAATTTCACAAGAAAAAAAAAACAGTTTTACCGGTTTATAAATTACAGATCTTGAAAGCCTGGAATCTGGGTCATTATCCTGTAGCAGTGGGAATAAAGAATGAATTCATTTTCACCCAAACACAAAAGAGTTGCATTTCTAGATGTCAAAAAATTATAATCAGTTGGAGCATTCTAAGAAAAACAGTTCCTTTTCAACTATAACAGCAAAAATAAATAAAATAGTATTAATAACAGCATAATTAGGGAAGCACTTTGTACTGCACCTGCTTTCACACTCTTCCCCAATCTTAGGATTCTGCCCATAAATCACATACATTAATCTGAGAAATATTTATGAAGTACTATGTCTTCAAACCCCTTATTAGTCCAATTTGGGTCTAATTATACTTTCTGTGATTATTATTATATATATATTTGGTATTTATCTCAATAGATGTGCAACTCAGACTCACCATTCAACAGTAAACCCATCTCCTTCAGATATGAATGATATCAGATTTCTTTTTCCCTGGAAAAGGGATCACAAGCTGATCATTCCCTTCAAATCCTAATTTGTGAGTCACCATCTCTTCATCTGTGCCCTCCCAGCCACCTCATACAAGCTCTCAAATCCAGGGATTCCTCCTCTGCCATATTACTTTTAACTCCGCTCCTCCTTTACCACCAATCTTCTGGATTTATTGAACCCACATTTTCTTGCCACTCTTGACCTGTCTCCTTGCTTCTGGTCTCTCTGCTTCAGGCCATCTTCCACCCTGTGGCCAGTACACTGTTCTTCTGGCTCCTTTGCTCAGAAGTCTCTAGTGACAGATCTCCCACTGTCTACAGGACAAGGTCCATCACCTAGCTCAGAAAACAGTGAATGCTGAAAGCTTTCCACAGTCACCTCAGCTGGAACAAGTTTCTCTTCCCTATGTTAGATGACTGAATTTAGGACTTTAAAGATTGCAAAAGATTTTCAAAATCCCCCCCCCACCCCATCCTATATCTCAAAGTTTCCCAGAAATTCTGTGAACAGGAAAAATTGTGTGCCCATTTTGTAAAGAAGGAAACCAGCTCAGTTTGGAGCCAGGTACACAGCCGGTAAGGGACCCAATTTCTGGATTCATTCCATATTAATAAAATAAAAGTTTCAGTAGAAAATAATAATATCCCTTGTGCCTCTGAAGAAAGCCTGGCATAGAATAAGTATAAAAAAATAAATGTTGATTGAATGAATGAGAGAACGAATGAATGAGGACACCTCACTGAGGCTCTTTGGAATATGATGACCAGCATTTGAACTGGATTAACTAGACAGCAGTTACTGGATTGTGTGAGCAGGAGGGGTGCAGGCAAATTTGAGAGGACAATTAGGAAGGTATGCAGAAGCAATGAGATACACACTTCAGTAGGACAGTAGGACAGTGGGACCCAAAATGAAAAGAAAGTGAGAGAAATTTAAGGCAGGAGCTAAAGTAGAAAGCAGAACATTGATGTGTGGCTGAGGGCAATACCCATTCCAGAAAGAGAGTAGCCTAGAGGAGGAGTTGTTTCCCTTGAATACAGATGAGCCTTTATCTGTGCTAAGCCCTTTGGCATCTGATTATACTATATTTTGTCTCATTCTCTTTATTGGATCCATGTCTAATTATTCACAGGCGAAAATATTGTTTTCCTTTATCTTTTAATTCTCTATTGTTCCCATGGCACCTAGTCCATTGTCAGGCGAAAGGTAGACCCTCCAAGTAGTGTGGAAATTGATTAGTTTGAATATGACATAAACACTATGTAATTGAATTATCCAGCATCCCTCATGAAAGTTTAACTTCAGCACAAGTTGTACAACTACAGTTACTGTTTTTCAGAGTCAGCTCATCTCAAAAGTACTGGCTGCATTTTTCCACAATGCATTTTGTTACTGATGCTTTTATTTATTTTTTTCAAGATTTTATTTATTTATTTGACAGAGAGAGAGAGACAGCGAGAGAGGGAATACAAGCAGGGGGAGTGGGAAAGGGAGAAGCAGGCTTCCCAGTGATCATGGAGCCCAACGTGGGGCTCAACGTGCGGCTCGATCCCAGGACACTGGGATCATGACCTGAGTCGAAGGCAGACACTTAATGACTGAGTCACACAGGCACCCCAGTTACTGATGCTTTTAAAAGTGGAATAGAGGGATGCCTGGGTGGCTCAGTTGGTTAAGCGGCTGCCTTCAGCTAAGGTCATGATCCCAGCGTCCTGGGATCGAGTCCCACATCGGGCTCCTTGCTCAGCAGGGAGCTTGCTTCTCCCTCTGCCTCTGCTTGCCACTCTGTCTGCCTGTGCTCACTCTCTCTGACAAATAAATAAAATCTTTAAAAATAAATAAATAAAAGTGGCATAGAAGTCCATTAAACATCAGTAACTTCTTCATAGGAGAAAAATTGCTTGAATTCTGAAAAAGAAATTTTAATTTTCTAGGGAGTACTAAGATAAACATTTAAACTTCCTCTACCTCATGGTGCCTGGGTGGCTCAGTCTGGTTAAGCATCTGCCTTGGGCTGAGGTCATTATCTCAAGGTCCTGGGTTTGAGCCCTGCTCAGTGGGGAGTCTACTTCTCCTTTTCCCTCTGCCCTCCCTCCTCCTTGGCTCAGCTCTCTCTCTCTCTCAAATATACAAACATAATCTTTAAAATATATAAATAAATAAACTTTCTCTGCATTTATAACAAAAAACTTTCAAGTCATGAAGCAATAAGTAATCTCTTCCCTACCCCCACTCTATTTTAAGCTACAATAAAATAAAATGGCTGGATTATTGTATGCATTTGAATCATGTGATTATAACTACAATCCCTAGGAAACTAAGATCTTATCCATTAATGCTTATTTTCATTGTACCACTATTAAAAACATGGCACACAATCAAATATAGCTCTTACAAATAATTGGATGCATTAGTGACTTTTTGGTAATATGAGTAGTAAATTAACCCAGTGGTTGATAGTGACCGTCCAATTAAATTCAACACAGATTTCAAGTGCATTCTAGGTGCGAGGCTGCTAATATAGTGGGGCTCCAGAGGGAAACAAGACAGGACCTAGACCCTCCAGGGGCTAAACATTCTTAGGTCATTATAGTGAGGCAAAATGCAACCGATGGCCAGGAAAAGGAGGGGTATTGTAACTAAGGGAGCCAAACCAAACACAAAAGCACAAACAAAACCTCAAAAAGAACATGCCATTGAGCTGAACATTGAGCAACCAGATGAGGGTTTGGCATTCTGGCCATAAAGACAGTGAAAGTGAAGGATCAGAATTTGGGGAATCTAAAGTGTGTGAGTCCAGTGTGGCTGGAACATGGGGGACTTTGGGGAAGGCAAGAGGAACGAGTGACCACAAAGTAAGACAGGAGCAGGTTGTGAGAGATCGCGGCAGCCTGAAGAGAGTGAATTTTCTTCTATGTGCAGTTAGAAACCTTCACATGATTTTGTTTTTCAAGAAAGGGATGACAAGGTCAGATCTATGGTTAGCTAATATGAGCAGAATTTACTATGAGCGAGGTAGGTATGATGTTCGCACTAGTTTTTAGGAGTAGAACCGTTCCCCCCGCCGCCAAATGAAATGAGGAGCTTTCATATATAAGACAGAGTTGCCCGGCTGAGTCTGAGAAGTTGAGGAGGGTGGACTGAGCATGCCCCAAGGTGGCCCCTGAGGCTCCTACAGGTGGGAATGGTTAGGAGACAAAGGGTTAACAGAAGAATACAGAAAACTGAGAATAGAGGCCAGGACTGCCTTGGAAAGGGAGACCGTGGGAGAGATTCAGGCCAGAGCATCATGATTCAGTAACTGATCCTAGTGGAGGAGATTAGGGAGAGAAAGGGGGCAGAGAAGTTTCTGATGGGATCGACTGAGAAGAGGGCAGTATCACGAAGATTAGACACACAGGAGATGGAAGAGCAGGTGTTCAGGAATAAAGGAAGCCATGTGCGTGAGACCTGAGTTCCAAGGGTTTGTAGAAGAGTGGTGTCAAAAACTCAGACGAACATTGGCAGCTTTGCTGACGGATTTGGAGTTGTTAAATGTCTGATTACCCGAAATCATGTCCCCACAACCCAGGTCAAAGTAAGGTGTTGTGTGTGTATTTGTTACCTTTTTTTTTCTTTAGTACATCCTGGAGATCTGTTAGCCTTGATCTTTTATACCAACATTTCAGAACAACTTGAGGAGGTCCTAGAGGAGAGACTTGACACCTGGTATATGATCCAGGCTGATGCAACAAATGTTAAAATGCATTTTCATGGGCAAGTTAAAAATGTGCAGTTTAGAGAGTAGTTGAAACTCCATATGCCTCTTTTGGCCAACACAGTAATGCAGCTTGTGGAAATATAAATGAACATTCAGAAATTGGAAGCATGCCTTTGTCTAAAATCTGGGCCATATTTAAGCCTTCCTACATACTGCAACCTATCAGTTAGCCATTACCAGACTTAAGTGTAGAGGCATTTAGCTGGTGCTGGGTTATTCATCCAGTCTATAGCTGAATCAGAATCCATAGCCAAAGAGAGGCAGTGTTTTTAATAGCCTTTATGAACAGACTTATGCACTCCCAGATTCTGTTATTTCAGAAGCTCTTAGGAACAACAAGGCTCTAAGTTTTGAATGCTTATTGGACCCTATAAATCATTTTGCATTGCAATAAACATCAATTAAGTGTACTTCACACACCATAATGCATGGACCACATTGATTGTGTAGACAGCGCAGCTCAGTGTTACCTACATCCAGGGGTACAGAAAAAGAAGAGCCATTAAATTAACATTAGCTTAAGAAAAATGAAAACTTCTAGGACAATTACAGTTTTACTGTTTGACTGAAGGGGGGAAAAATGACCTTTGTTCCAAGAGATGTGGCTTGAACAATGCTGTTCTGCACGAAACGGAGAAATTACATACGTTCCCAACCTGATGGATGGTGTGCGTGAGATCTTAGTTCTGCTTCATTAGGCTCTTGTGAATGAGTGGTGAATTTTCCCTATTTATACATTTTCTGTCAGGCTATCACAAACATAGCCTGCCCAGTACAGGTTTTTTACTGTTGCCTTTTAATTTATATATTGGTTGCGACTTTGACAATTTCTTCCAGTGAATAAATATGCTCCTTCTTAAATATGTATTAGGAGTAGGTAAAAGTATACAACCAGGCACTTTTTATGTTACATGTGAAATAGTCCTTAACAGTTATGAGTTTTCAGTGAATGAAAATAAACTTATATTGAACTGATCTCAACCACTACAATGCACACATTTTAACAGGCTAGAAATGATGCTTAATACAGAGGCATTTCCTAAACAAAACCTTAATTTGAACACTACAAGTCTGGAGAAAGTAAATTGTTCACAGATGAATTCACTTGGATTTTATTTTGAGAAAAAAATTTGCAGCAAGCTGTCTATACCAGTCTTTTTAAAGCCTATTGAATGCATTTCTTTAAATATCCAAATGTGTCTCAGAAATTGTGTATTATTTCAAAGTAGCATGTTACTAGTAATTGTATGAAGGTGTGTGTTGGAGTGGGGGTGAAGAGAGAGGACAGGAGAGAGGGAAATGTCATCCTAGAACTGCCCGGCTGCTCCCTGGCATTCTGCTGTGCTTTCTCAAGTGGGAAAGGAAAGAGGAGAGTCCTGCCTTGCTGTAGAATGCCCATATAACCCTAGATGAATGCATTTGGGAGGTGTGTCTGTCTATCACCAGTGGACACCTCCATGTTGCTAGACCGAGGAACAACAGAGCGGCTCTTGAGGGTTCATTGGAGTTTCAGATTGTTCAACCTGATTCCTTCAACTGCAAGGGTTTCTACTATTTCTGTGGCTGCCCCCTCTCAGACACAGCCGTGTGGCTTCCCCTCTGCACTGGACAATATTCTGCAATTTCCCGTGTAATAAAATGGACACTTTCCCCGAGCCTTGGCTTTTGGAGACACCCCAGTATTTGACTATGGCTGCAGGGAGACAGGGTATGCCAGCCAGACAAAGACAAGCAGTACAGAAGCAACCAGCGAACTATGTGGACACAACTTCCCTAAAGAGATCAGAGAGGAGACTCCCGACAACCACACCTCTACCCATTATTTCTAAGCAATAGCTTATAGATATGTATATGTATTAATATAGATATGTATTAGCCAGAGTTTACCCATATAAAAACAGAAAATGAGATTGAACTTCTCCTTCCCTTACTTCCTTACCTTTATAAAACCCTGTCTCACCTTCAAGACCTAATTTAAATGCCACCTGCTTCATACTGTCCTCTCAGAGCCTTAAACAGAATAAATGGATTCTCCTCCAAAAATCCATAATATTGTCTGGGCCTCTATTATTGGACTTTTAGCAGGTGCTCTGTATTTTCATTGAGTACATGTCATCTTTGTCCTCTAGAGCAGTACCTGTCTCTTTGATATTTGCTTCACTTGCCCACCCCACCCCAAATCACATAGAAAAGTACTTTGCATGTAGTAGATGTTCAGTAAAATGTCATTCGTGTTCACATTCAACATTAACCTCACACTGTGTTTCCAAGGGTTAGCCTTTGATGGTAGCACTGATTGCTTTCAGTCTCAGATACCTAAGCCGTGTACATCGTTTCTGCTAACCAGCAGTTGAGGTAGGCTTCTAAATTTGATTTTCAAATCCGTTCAGGATTAAATACAAGTAAATTAACTTCTATACCAAAAGGTCCTTGAGGGAAATATCCACTTCATAGATCATTTTTCTATCCCACAGAGTTGCTTAATACAGGGCTTTTAACAAAATAGATATTCAGTGTTTGTGGAACTAAATTGTTAAGTCAGGAATACCTATAAAACTCACATGGAGACTCTCAACTGCTGAGCTTGCATTTCTTATGTATATTTCTCATAGAAAGTTAATGTACCAGGAAGACTTCATTAAGTTTTCATTATGCTTTAACTCTAAAAAGGTATTGACATGGTTTAGAAGTCATTGATCATTAGTCACAAGATGCTGCTAATCTCTCTACCTGAGTAAAACAAATGAAACTACCCAGGTAAAAAATTGGTCATCACTTAGTCATTCCTTCAGAAGAATTTCTAGACTATATTTAAGGATATGCATACAGTGACCTCGGCCTACATTCCAATTTTTCCTAGCCACTCTATGAGGAAAAGGCAGAAATATCAAACTTTGCCAAGTCAGGCAAAAAAAATCAATGAAATTTTTTGCAATAGATAGAATATGTTATAAAAAATTGACTAATGCAATTATGCATTAGTAATTCTGTTATCTTTTAAAGAGAATAGTGTTATAAGGAAACACAAGAATTACAATAATTCAACAGTGATATTAACAAGAGCAATTGACTGAGTGTAGAAGGGCTGGGGTCTGGTTATTGCCATATCCTGGGCACATCCCAGTTACCTTGCAGCCAGGATAGGGTCATGTACTCTGAGATCACTTCTAGTTAATAGGCATAGCCCGTGATTCCTTGCCACCCTACTGCCAAATACATATTCCTAAAGAATAGCTAATTCAATCACTCTATGATTAAAAGTCTTTACTAGATACCTCTTGTCTGTAAAATTACAAAAACAGTTATGATTAGCAAGTGCTTTAAGATTTCAGTGTTTTGATCAAACCCACCTTCTCTTTCACCCATTTTACCCAATTCCCTCAATTATACAAATGCCTGACTGGGCAGCTGACTTCAGATTTTATTTTGCATGTTTCCCATTCTGTAGTCTCTGCTGAAAACATTTTTTTCAGTATGCCTCCCCAGCACTGAAGCCTTTGCTGAGTTCCTCAACTATTCTTTCTCAGAGTCCACACTACTATAATGTATAGTATCATGAAGTTCTAATAATAGTTTATTATTAGAATAGTTTATTATTTATTTATTATAGAATAGTTTATTTATAACTTGTAATGAAGTTTTTCATACTCTGACTTATATTAGAGTTACTCAGTTGGGAGGGGGATCTTCCTTATGTTATAATCTCTTTGAAAGGAGCCCTGTCTTAGATATTTCTCTTTTCCACAATATCTATCTGGTACAATGTCTTATTCATTGTGGGTATAAACCACACAATCCCTAAGTCAACCAATGAGAATACATAGCACCTTGGAGGGCACAATATACACCATAGATTATAGAACTGTAGCACGAGAATATCATATAGTGATCACCACATTTATCTCCAACATGTGGCTCCCTTTGTTAAATCAGATAGTAGGGTGCACTGTTGTATATTTGGTTTTAAACAGAAATGGTAGGTTACCAACTCTCGTTTGGCATTAAACAATGTTTTGTTTCCTATTCCGGTTGAACTGATCTTCAGAAAGCACCTGGATTTAGACACAGTCTCTGATAAATCAGAGGACAATATACATTCCTTCCAGTATTTAAAGATCTTACATTAGTAAGATAGAGATTAGCCTTTTTCATCCAAAAGGAGGCTCCAATCTGGCCAAACACTAGGGAGATTATGGGAGCTCTGCTACCCTAGAGAGGGCACCCCAGCTCTGAGGCACAGAGGACAACCAGAGCTCTCATGACTTCCACAGTGAATCTATTATGAAGGTTGGATTTGCATCTCCAAGGACACCATGGGAATAGAATGCAATTACTTCCAGAAGTGGTTTCTTTGTCCTCCACACTCCATAGCACCAGCCATGTTCAACTAGAATAGTCAAGTGCTCATATGCCAGCATAGTCTGGAATGAAGAGAGGAACAAAACACGGTTCAACGGATGATGCAACTGGCTCTGCAGAAATCCAGGGGAATGCCAAGAGAATTAGCCCAGTTCTGGGCTTTCACTGCACTAGCTTCCAGAAAAAATAGAATGTGGCTCTCATATGTTGGTCAGTTCTGTAAATAGAAGAACTCAAATGCAAGTGAACAGAAGAGCTACCTGTGCCTATTCACCATTTCAAGTGGAGTCACTCATTCAATAGTGGCTGGGAAAGCACTGCTAGACATGGGATCAGAATACTTAGAATGTCATATGCACAATTAATATGCATTCTGAAATCATCGTTGTCATGGGTTTTTTCCTTAAACTTTTTTGGGTATATATTATTACTTTTCCTCTTCTGAATGAATAGGGTTTACATATAAAAACTTGTAAGTAAAAACAACCAACTACTAACCTATATTTTTTTCCCTTAAATTCATTCATCTGATAAATTCACTCATCACTCTTACAAAGAGTAAAGACAGCATTTAATAATCAAGATATGTATAACTATAGCCTGTTTAGGGCCATTTGGGTTCCATTTTATTGTTAATGAATGAATGTTACAGTGTCTCTTTTACTTTTTGTCTGCTAAGATGTGAATGAGTGTGGATGGACAACTGTCTTATTCTCAAATTATACTTCTTTGTAAAGGTATGAGAGCTACCCTTAAGTACCTGCTTACATCATTTGTTCTCTATGTTGTAGGGGGAGGAAGGACTGTATATTGGGGCAGTGTAGAAGAAATGATATGTTTAAATTATGACATCTAAAAGCATCAATAAACAACCATAGAGATTTCACTTCCAATTTACTATGCATCTTATAAGTTATTTTTCTTTCTTCTAAAATCTTTTTTTAAACCAGGACACTTACAAAAATGTGCATGTTTCTGAAAAATTGGGTAGGCAAAGAAAAACTAGGAAGAGATAGTAAATGGACAAAATTAGAAATGGAAAGCTACATTTAAAAAGAAAAATGTGCTTGCTCATTTGCTTATGGTCAGATTAATATAATAATAGCATCATTATCTTTTTGTATTTGAGCAGTGTTCCTCTTAACATAACCCTTGTTATTCCCCTGTCTTCATCCATTGCCAAAGTCTTGCTCTGTGTCTGGACAATTATAGTGCTAACTAGTTTCTCTTCCTGTCTCCAGTTCACTGTGAAATTGGTGATGAAGAAGAGAAGGATATGAGAAATTTCAGTTTCCTCCTGACTATTTATTTTTAGGATCTCGCCCAGTGATACTTAAATATAGCTTAAGTTACGATGCCGCACTGTTTTCACTAAATAAATGCATGATTCCTTTTAGTGTTCTTTTTAAAATAGCCTTTGTTTCAATGCCATTATCAGTTCTTTATCAGTGTGTTGTTTTTTTCATTGTCCAGCATGACTGTTTGATAAAATCCTTAATTATTAAGTATCTGATAATACTATCCAAACTGCTTTAATTACATCACATTTTGTGACTTGTTTTATTACATTTCATGCCAGAATGAACCTGGCCAGGATCTTTAATAAGGCCATATTAAATCCAGGCTAGAGGTTAAAACTCATGAGGCAGCCTTGATTCTCTGCCTATTGTGTAGAGAATCTCATCAGAAAAGCCCCAAACTTCATTAAAGACCGCTGGATGTGGGCCCTCCTATATTACCATTTACTTTAAGGGCTATCACTCAGGGGCAATTATTGGTGTGCTCCTCATGATCCCTGTTATATTAAGGCAATTTCTACACCTAGGTTAGGCATTAATACCACCATTATCTCCAACACAAATCCCCTGACAGTTAGAAAAGCAGGAGAAATTACAGATGGATTAATCTCTAGTGCCCGTCCAAAAAGAAAACCTTCCCCTAGAGGATAGGGAAGGCTATGTTGAACTCAGTTAAGCTGTGTTAGATGTAATGAAAAAGAGCCCCCTGTGCCTCCCTCTGTTGGAGACGTTAGATGACCCTCTCTCAACTTGTCAATATCCCTTTTGGGCTTTCCTTCGCTCCACTCCTACAAGGCTACTCTGAGTCTCATGGCATCTTTAAATAATTATATTGGAAAAAATGGAGAGAGAGAGGAAACAACTGAGCTTATCCATGTGGGAAGGCTGGACAAAGTAATCCATTCCATACAAAAAGAAGAAAAGGGCCCAGTGTTTTCACAAATCCTTTATATTTCCAGTGTGTTTTTCCAGATGTGTTTGTGGGTCTCACACCAGGAACCATGCTTCAAAAATCCAATCAGAGAATAAGGACAAAGAAGCCCACTATGCACAAAGGAGTAGGAAGACAAGATGATGCCGTGACTTGGCAGGTCATTCCCAGTGCACCCTGCTTCTCCTGATAAGGATGCCTTTGACAGTGGCTGATGCTGCTGTTGACGCACCTCTGTGCAGGCAGCAGAATCCCTGGGCTTTGGGAAAGGAATGATAAGGAACACAATGAATAACTAACAAAGCTCATTTGATGAATGCAGTCATTTGCATTACAGCGAAAAATAGCTTTGCTCCTGATGGGAGAGTGGCATACCGAACCACAAATATTATTTGTTTCCTTCAATGATATATAAGGGTAGTAGTAGACAAGGTGAGAGTTTGGTGGGTGGGAAGTTTTAATTTACTACACTGTAATAGTGTGAAAAATATTGACCCAGGAAGGAATTGTTTTAATGCTGTTGGACTCAAAAACGAAGGAGTTTTTCTGGGTTTGAAGGAAATATTTGTAATAATAATATCTTCTTTCCAAAACCATTAGAGTTGAAATTAATATCCCATGTGTTCATTATATAAAGGTGTTAAGGGACGATTCATAGTTGGACTCTTTGCCTCTGTGCTACTGAAATTCTGTTTCTCCTCACTTTATTCTGTCCTACCCAATAGGACAAAATGAAAGGAGGATTTTTTTGAGTGTACGAGGTTGGATATGAGGGAAATTGGGGGTTCTAAACTTTTTCAGAGGAAGCAGTTGGATTTACTTATCACTATGATGTGGTTTTAGCCCATTTGCCTAGAACACAGAAGTGGTTTGCAAGTTGACTTATCCACTCTTAACCTTGCCGCAAACCAGAAATGTAAAACGGTGACCCTGAGCCAACCACAAGCTACAGCTTCACCCCTAGTTTTGCTACTGCCTGGTGATAGCGGGTAGCTCCTAAGTTATAATGCAGAAAGCCCCAGGGAGCTCAGCACTTTCTGGCCAAGTAGAAGCGAATATAAAGTGAGAAATCACTTCTTCCACAAGTCCTTCCTAATTCACCATGTGTCCCCTTTTTTGTTGGGGAATTGGTTACTGTTCTGACCGAAAGCTTCTCTCCCCTTTGACAAGACATAAGTAGTGTACACCTTCTATGACTTTTGGTGTCTAGCATTCAGTCAACAAATACATGTGAACACCTACCATGTATTTTGAAATGCCATGTATTGCATTTCACTGATGGAAAAATCGAGATGACATCCCTCCTGTAATGGAGGAGGAAAGAGCATACAAATAGTAACAACCTAACATGAGTGATGCTGTCATTGGAGTAGGGGCAAAGTACTGGGAGAGCACAGAGCAGAAAGGGACAATTTCGGAGAATATGCAGCTGGTACCCAGAAATGTGGAATCTCAAAACGAGTCAGTGATGGGGCGCCTGGGTGGCTCAGTGGGTTAAAGCCTCTGCCTTCTGCTCAGGTCATGATCTCAAGGTCCTGGGATCGAGCCCCAAATCAGGCTTTCTGCTCAGCAGGGAGCCTGCTTCCCCCCCCACCCCGCCTGCCTCTCTGCCTACTTGTGATCTCTATCTGTCAAATAAATAAATAAAATCTTTAAAAACAAAACAACAACAACAAAAAACGAGTCAGTGAATATTTAGAAAGACCTCCCAACTTACATACCTTTTCCTTGGATACAGTGATTGGATCCGAAAATATTTGGGAAAATCTTCCATGGACTTATATGTGCATTACAAGGAAACTCTTTTTCACCCATAGAAATAAGGGAAAATTTTCCCTTTAAAAGACTCCAGAGTATTGTTACCTTCTGCATACTAGGCCAAAAACATTGAGGTGAATATGAACTAATGTAACACCAAAGACAGGTATTCCTTTTATTTTGTTTTGTTTTTAAAGATTATTTATTAATTTGAGAGAGAAAGAGCGAGCAAGCCCGAGCGGGGAGAAGGGGCAGAGTCAGAGGGAGAAACAGGCTCCCCACTGAGCAGGGAGCTGAACATGTAACTTGATCTCAGGATGTGAGCCAGAGGCAGATGCTTAACTGACTGAGCCACCCTGGCGCCCAAAGACAGGTGTTCTTAACTGAACTTCAACTATAAGAGAAACCACCAGAAAGACTCAAATATCTATTTCCTTTGCTAAAAGTCTACTTTCTTTGCTTGTTCCCACTTATCCACTACAAATACATTCTCCTTAACTAATAGCCACATTTTCCTGAATAAAATATTATCTTGTTTTTTCCTTTTGTGGTATAGGAACTGTGATTAACATTTTTAAACTTTCTGGGTCTTTTTTCCCCACAAATATAACATACCCTTATTATAAAGCAACCTGTGCATAAATGCATAACACACAAACTAAATGTATTCCATAATCTCTTTCCTTAATCTACTGTGGCTAATTAGAAATTATCAGAATCAGTTCTATCGCAAACAACCTAGTATATCTCTTTCTGCTCCCTTTTGTTTTTTGCCTTTGATTTTTAGACCCGGGGCTGTCATAGCTGTCCTTCCCCTAATGACATTGTGGTACTAGTTTTCCTGAATTTCACAAGGGGATACTAGGTGAAGAAGTAGTTCTCTTCAGAACTGGGGGCAGTGTGTAGTAAACTGACTTTCCTTCTAAATATTTTAGCAACATCATTTTGCCTGAATTACCAGATACAGATTAAAGGTCTTTGAAAAAAAAAAGTATGCTGAGAATAGTTGAAGAATTATAAAAGATCTACCTTAATTGCTGAAAGAGCTAGATGACCTGATATTAACCAAAAGTATAAAATCAAAGAATAGCAACTTATCTTCTTGCTAGTGGCTTAGTTTATGTGTATCTCATTCTGGATGTGTATAAATGATTTTCTATATTCTAATTTGCCTATCAGTGAAAAAAATAAGTAGTTGAGTTTAACACAATGATTTGTTTTGTTGTGTTGCCCCTGCAAAGTAGACTCTGTCATAATTTTTGGAAAATTTCTGCCTAAATTTGGATTTTTTTCCCTTTTTATTTCACATTAATCAGTCCAGATCCATCTCTTGCTGCTCTGAGCATGTCTGCTAATTCTTGTGTGCCACGGACTAGAAAATCAGATGAAGGCTTCCTAAACTGCTCTGTAAAATAAGAGTGTTTCAGCTCAGAGTTAAATCTAATAGATTCTTCCCTGCATCAGGCCTTGCCATTTGGCACAAGGAGTTTCTGACATTCATTTTCAGGGTCCTTCCAAACTTATCCCTGGGTCTCTACTGAGTTTTTTATGAATTTGCCAGAAATTTTCCAAATTCCTTCTAGATTTTTGGCTACAATTGAGATCTCTACATATAATCTTTCACCGAGTTCCATAATTAAATAAATCACTCTCATTCTTAACCAACTGGTGATAATAGTGATATGAAAGGTCCAAATTACTTTGATAAAGATGCTCCTCATGGGAGAAAAAGAAATCTGGGATTGGATAGTCTCTTACTGGCAGGAGACCTTCCTCCATGTGATTGAGGGGCCCAGGCTCCTTCCATCGTGTGTCTCTGTCAGCCCCCAGCGGCTTCAGTACTCTTAGCTTCCAACCTGCAGAAAAGGAAAAATAAGAGAATTACAAAAACCAACCCACTTCTTAGAAATTCTGACCAGAAAGGATAGAGATCTCTTCTGCTCTTACTCTGTTGGTGATAATAAGCCACAGGACCACACTTGGCCACAGTGGAGGAGTCAGGAAGTGTGTCGTCTCTGGCTCAGCAACACTCCAGCCACAATCCCACAGCAGGAGAGAGGGAGACTTGACGGTGGAGAGCAAGACATCCTAGCTACAGGTAATAAACAACCTAGGAATGGAGCGGAAATGCACAAATAGATAAGACTATGTACGTAGGATAAAGTCATCTAGCTCTACCAGCATGCAAATGACCTACTTAGCAACAACCCTCCTGGTTGAATTAATCATGGGCTCTGAGTATTGTTTCCAGGGGTGGTGGTTGTTTGCAGTGACCCCTCTGAGAAGAACGCTGCCCGTGAAGAGCTGTGGTGACCAAAAAACTCTCTTACCGACAAAATGCACCCACGGGGCAGCCTGCATGAGACAACTCAGATGTTATTAAAATATGCACATGACCAAAGAACAGGAGTAATTTTTTGAAACTGTTTTTTCTTTGCTTGCTAATGTTATTTAAATATGTTTATTTGGTTTAGCCGTTTGTTGTTACACCTAACAGGTGATTCAAGGAGAAAGGTGAAACTCAGTTACTTTCTAAAATGAATTATTTCTGTTGCCACATCTGAAAATATATAAAGGTAGCTGAATTTAGCTTTCAGAAGGGGTTTTTCCTTTACTTTGGCAGAGGGGAGGATTTATCTATTGCTTTTTTTCTTGAATCATTGCCTTCTAGAAGAAGGTATTTATTTAACAAATATTTGATGAATTTAAATAAGCCTTTTGGTGATGCAGCTGCTGATGATTCTGATGATTTTTATACAGAAACTCAGAGATAGTTGTATGGATTAATGAATGCAGGTTGAAATTGTTTTAGCTCTTATGATGAACTGTATCATTATAATAGTAGTCATTATTGTGATTATTATAGTGATGATTATAAACATAAATCATTGATAAAAACATGCCAAGAATATATTTCATTTAAAATAGAATGTGCTGCTTTTATAAAAATTTCTTTATAGAAGTCCATTTTGCTTTTTTAAGAATACATTTTAGTACTTATGATCCCTTTGAGCGTAGTTAATTATATTTCTGCTAAACTACAGTATAATTGATAGGTGACAGATGATATCATCAAGTTCAAGGAATAAAAAGTGCATCCATTTAATAACTATGATTCTGTAATACTTATTAAAAAGACCCAATTCTATCTGAAATATTTAGTATCCCACAGTGCTGTTTGTTGATCGGCTGTGACAAAAGATGATAGGTAGACTTTTTTTATTGTGTTATGTTAGTCACCATACAGTACATCATTAGTTTGTTTGTTCTTTTACATCATTAGGTTTTGATGTAGTGTTCTAGGGTTCATTGTTTGCACATAACATCCAGTGCTCCATGCAATACACGTCTTCCTTAATATCTACCATCAGGCTCACCCATCCTCCCATCCCCCCTCCCTTCTAAAACCCTCAATTTATTTCCTGAATTCCGTAGTCTCTCATGGTTCATCTCTCCCTCTGAGTTCTCCCCCTTCATTTTTCCCTTCTGATGTCCTCCATGCTATTCCTTATGTTCCACAAATAAATGAAACCATGACACTTGACTTTCTCTGTTTGACTTATCTCACTCAGCATAATCTCCCCCAGTCCCATCCATGTTGATGCAAAATTTGGGTATTCATCCTTTCTGATGGCTGAGTAATATTCCATTGTGTATATGGACCACATCTTCTTTATCCATTCATCTGTTGAAGGGCATCTTTGCTCTTTCAACATTTTGGCTATTGTCGACATTGCTGGTATGAACATTGGGGTGCACATGGCCCTTATTTTCACTACATCTGTATCTTTGGGATAAATACCCACTAGTGCAATTGCTGGGTCATAGGGTAGCTCTATTTTTAATCTTTTGAGGAACCTCCACACTGTTTTCCAAAGTAGCTGTTCCAGCTTGCATTTCCACCAGCAGTGTAAGAGGGTTCCCTTTCTTCACAACTTCTCCAACATTTTTTGTTTCTTGCCTTGTCAATTTTTGCCAGTCTAACTGGTGTAAAGTGGTATCTCAATGTGCTTTTGACTTGAATTTCACTGATGGCTAATGATGATGAACACTTTTTCATGTGTCTGTTAGCAATTTGTATTTCCTCTTTGGAGAAGTGTCTGCTCATGTTTTCTGCCCATTTTTTGACTTGATTATCTGTTTTTTGGGTGTTGTTTGAAAAGTTCTTTATAGATCTTAGATATCAACCCCTTGTCTGTAGTGGCATTTACAAATATCTTCTCCCATTCTGTGGGTTGCCTCTTTGTTTTGTTGACCATTTCCTTTGCTGTGCAGAAGTCATTTATCTCGATGAAGTCCCAAAAGTTCATTTTTGCTTTTGTTTCCCTTGCCTTTGGAGATGTGTCTTGAGAGAAGTTGCTGTGGCCAATGTCAGAGAGGTTACTGTCTATGTTCTTCTCTATGATTTTAACAGATTCTTGTCTCACAATGAGGTCTTTCATCCATTTAGATTTTATTGTGTATGATGTAAGAAGAATGGTGCAGTTTCATTCTTCTGTACATAGCTATCTAGTTTTCCCAGCACCATTAATTGAAGAGACTGCCTTTCTTCCATTGGATATTTTTTTTTCTGCTTTGTCAAAGATTAGTTGGCCATAGAGCTGAGGGTCCATATCTGGGCACTCTATTCTGTTGCATTGGCCTATGTGTCTGTTTTTGTGCCAGTACCATGCTGTCTTGGTGATCACAGCTTTGTAATAGAGCTTGAAATCAGACAATATAATGCCCCCAGCTTTGTTTTTCTTTTTCAACATTTCCTTGGTGATTCGGGGTCTTTTCTGGTTCCATACAAATTTTAGGATTGTTTGTTCGAGTGGTTTGAAAAATGCCATTGGTGTTTTGATTGGAATGGCATTGAAAGTATAGATTGCTCTGGGCTGCATAGTCACTTTAATGATGTTTATTCTTTTGGTCCATGAGCATGGAGTGTTTTTCCATCTTTTTGTATCTTCTTCAATTTCTTTCATGAGTATTTTGTATTTCCTATAGTATAGATCCTTTACCTCTTTGGTTATGTTTATTCCAAGGTATCTTATGGTTTTTGGTGCTATTATAAATGGAATTGAATATCTAATTTGTCTTTCTACAGTTTCATGGTTAGTGTATAAGAAAGCAAATGATTTCTGTGCATTGATTTTGTATCCTGCCACATCACTGTATGAGCTCTAGTAATTTGGGAGTGGGGACTTTTGGGTTTTCCACATAAAGTATCATGTTATTTTAAAAAGAAGTATTACAGGATTATCCTCTCTCTCTCTCTCTCTCTCTCTCTCTCTCTTTCTTTACCATGATTTATGTTAAGGTAATATTAGCATTTATTGAGTTTTTACAAAGTGCCAGGTGTCCCTCTAAGAGTTTTTTTTAATAATTTTTATAATTAAGAGTTTTAAGCATATGAACTCATCTGGTCTTCCTAACAGACACATGAGATGGTAGTAATATAACTTTCCATTGTAACAGGGAGGAAACTGAGGAATGGAAATGTTAAATAGCTTACCCATAGCCTTCACACTGCTAACTGGTGGAATAGAACTTGAACCCAGGAAGTTAAACACTAGAGGCCTTGCTCCGAGCCACACTAAAGTTGCCTCTCTACTCAGAATAAGGAAAACAGTGCTTTTAAAGGTATTTTACATAATAATTTTTTCAGTGTAGCTAATTAAGCATAGTATTACTGAGCAACTAATAATCACATGGAATGTGTATGTATCCCTTTATTACATATAAAAGACAGAAATAACAGAAATCCCTCTTGATTTGAAAAAAAATGGGTTTTTTTTGGTTTTAGAAGACTCTTGGAAGCAGGGGAAAGTTGTGTTATTTCAATCAGTCTTATAAGTTAACTGAAATAATAAGTTTTTTTAAAGCATCATAGATATAACTAAAAAAATGTTCAATTTAACCATATGAAGTTGTCATTTTCATGGGTCAAATGGTAACATATTGGCAATTCCATGTGATTCAACCATGGCCGACTGACTACCCCAAGTATTTATTAAATGGTGGGTCAGAAATATTGATGAAGAAATGAAAAGATTCAAAGGCAGTAATATGTGGTTCTAGTCACGAGGCATACAATGTGAATGTGAGAACAAGGCATACTTACCTGTAAATGGAAATGATAGCACTCAGGAGACCATACAGAATGAAATCATGTCCGGCTACCCAGCCTAGGAAGCTCTCCCTAGGAAACCAGGAGAGGCACAAGGACAGGAAAAAAGCTCCCACTATTTTAGAAAGAACCTTGTAACTTTACTATCCCCCTAAAGAACATTGGGCCTGCCTTATTTTGGTAGCCTCTGCTTATGGGCCCACAGAAGCTGCCCACACACACTCTGAGTCTTTCATCCTAATTCAGGCTGACTTTACCACTAACCACTGCAGTCATGCATTTACCCACTCCTGGTCGGTCACCAGTGACCTGCCCCAATCACCAACCTGGGTGCCTCCTCCGGCATGGGACCTTTGTCTCTGTCTCCTGTATTCATTGGAGCTGTCCCCGGTACCCATGTAGATGCCTTCATAGGATTCATCCTATCAAGTTGTCAGGTTATAAATATTATATAATAAAGTCTTTCAAAGGGACCAAAACAGTAAGTGTTGTAATCTGAAAGAGCCAGGGTTTCTGAGAATCAGAATATTTAGAGAAAACTTCACTGACTTGGGTAAGCTTTGAATGTAGTTTTGAACAACTGGTAGGCAGAATTGGGATGAATGGAAAAGCAAGGATATTCAGGCTGTGGAAAGAGTGGAGTAAAGAGAACAGCACAGAGGGCTCCATGGCCTGCAGAGGGGATAAGAGATCATGGAGCAATGATCTTACATAGTTAGAGATAGAAGAGAAAGTGGCTTAAAACAGTTTGTGTCAAGTCTTCAGTGTTGGGCTGAGGGCAAGTCCCAACGGCTCCTAGCCGCCACATTCTGAACACCTGCCATGTGCCAGGTATTTGACAGATGACTTCTCCAACGTAGCAAATTAGAGAAATGAATTTTCAATTATATGGATAACAACTTGAGATCCAGAGAGGGTAAGGATCTTATCAAAAGCTGAATTTTGAATTTATCTTCTCTTAATCACTTTTAAAACATTTAGAAGAAAAAATGAAACAAGATGGGATCGGGAGGGAGACAAACCAAAAGAGAGTCTTAATGTCATAACAGAGGGGGGTGGGGGGGAGGGGGATTGGGAGAGGGTGGTGGGGTTACATTATATGTTTAAATAAAAAAGCTTAAAGAAAAAAAAAAAACATTTACTATGTAACAGGTTTAGATCTGAGTCCATAATAAAAATTAACTCATTAAAACTGCACAACAACCCAGTGGGGCAAGTAATTGTGTTATTATTATTGTTTTCGTCTTCTGTTAGAGTTAAATGAAGTACCTAGGGGTTACCTAACTCGTTCAAAGTCTCACAGTTTATAAATGGTGGAGCCAGGATTCAAATTCAGGAAGCCTTTCTTCAGCGTCTGTGTTCTTACGCGTTCTGCTAAAAGTCGTAAAACCAAAAGGTAAAGGGACACCAAAGGTTGTGAGCAGGATAATTACATAACCAAAGTAGCATGTACATATTATTAAATACCAAAGTGGGAGGTCAGGTGGAAGATTTCATCTATAATTTTTTTATTTTTTTTTAATATTTTATTTATTTATTTGACAGAGATCACAAGTAGGCAGAGAGTCAGGCGGAGAGAGGAAGGGAAGCAGGCTCCCCGCCAAGCAGAGAGCCCGATGCGGGACTCGATCCCAGGACTCTGAGATCATGACCTGAGCCAAAGGCAGAGGCTTAACCCACTGAGCCACCCAGGTGCCCTGCATCTATAATTTTAATCTGCATTATTTGAGGCATAGGTTAGGACAATATTGACGAGGACAAAAAGAAAAAATATGAGAAATATTAAGAAGAAAGCAGTTGTGAGAACTAACTGGATATGAAAGATGAGTGTGAAGGAGTGAAATATGATTCTAAAGATGACCAGCTGGAATTATGATGCAAATATCTGAAATAGGAAAATATTGCAGGAAACATTTTGTTATCAGATCTTGTGCCCAGGCTGGAAAGTCCAAGTAGAAATATCCAGTGAACCGCAAGACATAGATACCCCAAGCATCCATTTTATATTTAATGTTCTTATACCGCATTTAATGGTGTTTGTAGGTTTTTCCTCCCTAGAAGTGATTTCTAGATTCTCATCCCTTAGATTCATCAATGCCTAGCCCTGGACCTGATAACATAGTAGATGCTCAATAAATATGATAGAATCCATAAGAATTATACAGATAATAATGATAGCTGCAGCCTTGAGTCTTTAAAGAAAAGAGCAGAGAAATGAGGCCCAAATGCCTTATTTCTTTCTTCTGGAGATTATGGTCTCAGCTCTGTTTTTCTTAATAGAACCTAAAACTCGCAACCTATGATATTGTAGAGTAAAATAAATCACTAGACACTTTACAAAATATTACCTTAGAATTCTCTTAATGGTTTAGTAGTTGGAATCGATACATGCCTATTACTTTCATGTCTTTAATTATGTTTATCTAGAGTACTTGATTGCGAGGCTGTAAGTGGTGTGGAGAAACAAATTCTTCCCAGCTCCAAATGGTATTGTAGGAAACTCTCAGAAGAACATTCGTGCACTGAAAGTGACCCTTAAGCCTTGATTATAAATAGCCATGTGTTTTGATCCTGTGATCTCCCGATTCACTCTGAAAAGCGGACTGATGCAGTTCAAATTTTATTTAGGTACTTATTTCACACATAATATCATGAGAAGCGTGATTCCTCCTCTTTGCTTATCCTGTTTGAGATAGGTCAGAATCCTGGAATTCCTGAGTCTTGAATAGAACACATACAAGGCTTTTTCTATCTCATTCCTTTTGCTCTTTTCTCCCCGTTGTCTTGTTTTGGCTGCCAGGGGTATATGTCGTCTGCGCCATTCATTTGATATGTGCCACTCGGTATTTTAAGCTCTCCTTTCACGCACAGAGAATTTCAGTTCCTTGAGGAAACTGCGTCTGAAGCTTGTAAAGATTGTCCCCAGTGCTTCAACCCCACCTCCTTCACATACCTACACACACAGAACACGACTGGATGCCATGAATGGCTGACAGCCTTTTGAGACCCCAAAGTGCCTTGAAATCAGTCTCTTAGTGCCCCCTGTATGTTGGTTATTGTGAATGTACTGACATTTTGCATAAAGAAAGAAGCAAGATATTGAGAGGAAAAATACCTGTAGAAATGTGCTTGGAAAACAAAGTCCTTCCAGAGGTTGTTGGTATAACATAATGACTATACCTATTTGTTTCTCTTTACTAGGTTGACTCTGAATTTGTAATAGGTGTTGAGCTTTGCAAAATTAACTGCAATTATTCGTCTTCATAGTATACACACATTGCTAAAGAACCAGCTCAGCACACCAGGAGTAGGATCATAATTGAAAATGAAAATTAGGAGGGTGCCTGGGTGGCTCAATCGGTTAAGCATCTTCCTTTGGCTCAGGTCATGATCCCAGGGTCCTGAGTCTTCCTCTACCTCTGCCTCTCTCTCCCTCTCTGTCTCTCATGAAGAAATAAATAAAATTTTTTGTAAAAAAGAAATTAAAATTAGGAGTTTTGTGTCTAGTTGTAAGTTGTTGGATGAGACCTGGAGTGAACGGGTGTTTAAGTGTCCCCCCTTATACAAACTGAATGAGGAGACCACTCCAAGGACTTGTGTACCTACAATGCTTCACCCATTCAGTCCTCTTCCAGTGTTTGTTTTTGCCAGGCAGGAAGGGCTGTGCTCCCTCACCTTCAGACTGCTCCTCTCCCAGGAACAGTTGAAGCCTTTGGTCTACTTGGAGAGCTTTGTTGGCTTTCTTTGTAAAAAGTTCCTCTTATCCAGGTGTTTCACTCTTAGGGGAAGGTGGCACCTTGTTGACAGCTTTGATAGTGAAGGAAAATTGACAAGTCTGAACACCTAATGTCCTCAAACTACCTGTTAATGATCGTGGTGCCCATGCCTGCCTGGCGGCCTCAATTTCCAATTAAGCATCTGTGGAAGCTGGAAAGCAGGCCTCTTAATTGGGAAGCCGAAGATGCAAGGCAGATTGCAATTTCTGCCAAGACATGTATCAGTCTGGCCAAGATTCTTTCCCTGGCCCTCACACTTGCATTTGTGTTTTTGTTATTCTGCCGTTCCCCAGTTTTGCAAGATAGGGAGGTTATTTGGCGAACGGCTGAATATGCAGAAATTATTTTTCATGAGGAACTTTCAGCTCCATAAATAACCTCCTACGGAACCAGGATCTGTGATGAATTTAGTCCTAATTGCACCTTATTCTCACCCTTCCCCCACAGCTCCCATTAAGATATATTGTCTAGGACACATGCAGGAGATCTGTTTGTAGCTATCTTTTACATAGAACTGATTGTTTAATTGCAGATTAAAGATTAATGCAAGTATAATGATTCCATGAGGACACTTCAGACAAAAGCATCCTGCATCAGGCTGCCTGCCTCCATTTTTCAATTTGACCATAAATTTGGCTGGGAATTAAATAGTAAGTAGCCGTGATTGCAACTCTGGTCTCTGAAGGCACTCACGGGAATGAAAATAAATGAACAGGCTCTCACACAAAGCATGTTTCATTATGGTCATTAGTGGGCAGATTCTCAGCAGTATTGAAGGTGAAATTGTCCAGAAGAGATGTTGGCACGTGTCTGTTAAGAATAGCTAAAAGGTATGGTAAAAAGTAATGGCAGTGGTCTTGGTTAGGGAAGGATTGTGGCATACATTTTGGAGCTTAATTCCAAAAAGTTTATTACTATTGCTTGAAAGGTTTGGGGCATTAGTAATTGGTCACTTGTGCTACAGAACCCCGTACATGGAAGCTTATTTTGTATAGGTTCAGAATCGGTATGATGTAGAATATGCATGTAAATGTAAATGATGGTTATTTGGCAAATACCCCAACTCTGCATAAAACAGCCAAATAAAACTATTGGAGGTAAATGTGACATGTGAAAAGCCCACAGGGGCTTTTACCGTATAGTTGGTAATGGTTTTGCCTGGGAAATGCTTATCTTAAACATTCTCTTAGGTTTTTCAAGTAAGACGCAGTTTTTCCTTAAACCTTTGGCTTTGTGACGTGTTGTTCATCCATTGTGAGGATGAGATTAAATTTATTTCATCACTTTATTCTCTTGCTTATCAGTGAATAAATTAACCTACATGACTGTAAGTAAGAGGACAAACCTGGCTGCTCTAGTCTTTTTTCCTGACCACTGGCTCTGTGCCTCCAAATAACAGATTTCGTCCCATAGGTACCTTGAATGACATTACACCATGAACCATGTTAAGGAAAGATCCCTGTGAATATGCTGGTTTATTTGAATTATGCTATTATTTGGAAAGCTAGTTTTCACAAAAATTCTGTACAAAGAATGCACATCTAATAGAAAAGTTACTTCAAGACCAGAGGCTGTTCTTACATGTTAGCATGTTCTAAAACTTTCTCAAGTGTTGATAATTTACATGGATCCAAGACAAACACTAATGTCTGACAAGACACAAACTTTCCTTCATGTTCTCCACAGTCTTAGAGTCCTCTTATGACTAAGGAACAAATACAACTGTGATGACACCAAGTGCCCAGTAACAACTGGGTCAGAAAAGCTAAAATATTATGTCATCACAAGGAGTTTGGTCCATTACACACACACACACACACCCGCACACACACCCCTACCATTCCTAATATCCAGAGAGTTCACCTTGTGAAACTGATGGAGCCATGCTGAAGCTTGATGAACGTTTTGTTCATACCACATTGCCTCGGAAACACACATCCAATGCCAAGGCTTCACAGTTAGTAGAGATGTTCCAAGTCAAAATTCTAAGGGAAAATGATAGTGTTTTTACTTTCTAATAAGTTAAGAAAATAAGGACCAAAGGAATCCTGACCTTGCTTCCCAAAATAGAAGCAAGCAGTTGTGAAAAAAAAAAAAAAACAGTTTTGTTTCTGTTGTAGAACTCATTCAAATCTTCAACATTCAGTTGATGTGAAGATTTCAGAATAAGAAAGAATGACTTTTACCAATGGCATGTTATTGAGATACAGTTGGGGACACTGGCAGATAAAAAGAATGTGATCATATCATTACTTGAGTGTGGTTATATGTTTTCAATTGATGCACAGAAGGAAAGCCTGACTTCCTCTTGAGACGGGGGCAGTATTGATTTGTCAGAAAACTAAAGTAGATGACACGGTATTTCTTCATTTCTTTTATAGTCTAATAGATCAAGGACTATAGTTATGATAGTTATTATGATAATATATCTATCCATTTTTACTTCCATTATTACTTCAGAAATCTACTATGGCTGAGAGAATGATTGAGTAACTTCTCATGTGCAAGGGATTATTTTATGAAAGAGGTTAACCAGCTGCTCACCGTTTCACTGAAGAGCGAGCAAGAAGAAATAGTTGAAATTGATGTCGCCGGTCTCTAAGTTGCATGGGAATCATCATCATTGGCATCATCATCTGTCCAAAACCTACACATGAGTTTCAGCCATACACAGAGAAAAGCCCTTCCTCCCTGGAAAGGTGGTTAGATACCAGGAAGGCTCGGCAAAAGAAATTCCAGAACACACATTTGTGTGGATCTCTTTATAGGAACATAAATATAGACATGGCCCTTTGTTGAAGATTTCAATAACAATTTTATATCAAAGGAAATGAGAATCCAGAAAATGTAAGGAATGGGGGAATTAACATTGCACACATTAAAACACATTTTCCATCCTTAAAACCACTCATTGGAGCCACCTGACTATTCTATCCACTCTAACTTTCCTATTAAACATGAATGAACATCACTAATCCATAACTTTCTAAAACTAAATCAAATGACATACTGTAATTTTCATGAACCAGGATAGTTCATCTCTTGTGACCATGTAATTTTTTGCATGTTTTAAGTCTGTAGGTTACATGCTCATGATATATTAGCAAAGGATTTTTCTTCTTTAAAGTTACTATTACAATTGGAAGTTCAAGGGCATGATCTTGGATATGTCAGCAATTCCTCCCTCAGTCATAATAGCCATATCTTTTAGCAGCCACCTGTTGAGAGAGCAGCTGGCCTGTTTATTGCCTCAGTGGCCTTGGTGTCCTTCTGAGGTGAGACTAGTTCATCAATGCCATTCTATCTTTGATCCTGTTCATAAGACATGGCTCTGACATTAGCTGACTACTAATTCACTGGATGACTGGGATGTTATAGACAGTCAGGCTAAGTTGGAATTGATATTTGGAATTCTCGGACAAAGTTTACTCCTGCTCCTTTGTTTTATGTCTACCTATTATGCTAAAAACTTATTATTTTTAGTGGAGTAACAGATCTTGCTGAGATTTGGGTCTTTTTGAGAGTAATCTAATTGAATGTCAAACATCAAGCTACAAAGGTATAAAGTTTTTCATAAGATGGTTTTATTTCATATCCCAGATGCTCTGTATGAAGGTTTCTAGTAGCTTTGCACCTCTACACAACATAGCTTTAATGAAAGTAATAAAAACAAATTGACAAAAACAACATTGCTATTTACTTGTTTCCCAGTATCAGGCCCCATTCCCAAAAAGGAGACCTTCATGTAAATATTATTATAATTTCTTAAGTTCTTCCCTAGAAGATATTCTTTCCAGATAGTCAACATAGAGCAAGATAGAAGATGAAAAGTAGAAAGGAACATTGTCCAACTCAAAGAGAGCTCTAGGTTGGAAATGCTGGTATTTTGCGGAATGGGGAACAGATAAAATTTCAATAAGGAATAGAGTGGAGAAGATAAAAGAGCTTTCAAAACATGGCTAAATCATTATTTTGTTTGCTAGACTGAGAATTCTCATTCTGTCAGGCCAAAAGAGTGTAAAAACCAAAGTTACAGATGTAGATTTTTTCTAGTAGGTCATATTTCAGAATTATTTTCATTTTGTTCTCCTCTGTGTAAATGAAGGTGAGCTGCACGTGAAGACATATATGGTGGTAAAAGGATGCCTCCGAGCACATGTACCCCAAAACAGATCTATTCTACAATTTTGCACAGGGCCTCCTATTTCCACCACGGTCCCTGGTGAAGTAAGTCATAATCTTAGTTTCTACCAGTGTCATCCATCAAAGGAGGAGCACTTACGTGACCTCTCTTTTCTCATTCACTCCAGCTACCCATTTGTAGACACTCAGCTCAGCAGCTTATTTCTGGAACCTTCAGATTCTCTTCTTTCCAACATAGCCTATAGAGTACTACCAAATTAATTTTAAGCGTGAAGCACCTTAAGATTCTTTGCTCAAAACTATATTGCCTACACAACCAACTCCAATTCATTAGCTCAGCATTTAATTCCTTACTTGAGTCTGGCAGATTGGTCTTATCATATCTAGTTATGCTTCCTGTGTGCCATTGACCCCGCTGTCTTTCCTAGTCTTTCCTTTATTTTCCTTTAAAAACATTCTCTTTAAACCCTCCTTAAAAGCAACCCATAAGCTCAAACCCATAAAGTTCCCCTTGATCATCAGTAATCCTGAGTTTTTTTAAATTCCTATAGCACTGATTGTTCACACTACTAACTGAGCATTTAGAATATGCTACATTACATTATTATTATCTTTTTCATGTATACCCTTTCTCTCCAAGTAAATTAAGAGGCACCCCAGGACAAAAATTATATCTTAGACCTGTTTGCCTCCCTAGTATCTATTACATTGCCCTACTTAGATTGGCCATTTTCTAGATGTTTGCAGGTTATAAAGATCAGTTTACCAGGTGAAGAAAAATGAATTGATTAGAATAATACTTTTTATCTGTAGAGGGTGTCTCAGTCTTGTCATTTTTTATGCTTTTTTTGACCACAAGTAACCAAATATCCCACCAAAGATTGATTAAATAAAGGAGTTCAAGATCATTTTGATCACATCACAACATGTTAGGAATAGCTTTTCCCAGGCTAGATCAGTGAATCAATGACATGTAGATCTTAGGTTAGCTTCCCTGTCTTTATATTAACCTTCTCTTCATTGTCACAAATGGCTGCCATAGCACCAAGCATCACATCTTCATATAGCCAAACCTAAGATAGAAAGACAGAGAAGGTGTTTTTCCTTGACATCTCTCTCTTTTATCAAAATGGAAAACCCAGGGCACGTGGGTGGTTCAGTTGGTTAAGCCACTACCTTCAGCTTAGGTTATGATCCTAGAGTCTCAGGATCGAGTCCTGCATCGGGCTTCCAGCTCTGTGGGGAGTCTTCATCTCCCTCTGACATTCTCCCCTGTCATGTTCTCTCTCACTCTCTCTCTCTGTCTCTCTCAAATAAATCAATAAAATCTTAAAAAAAAAAAAGATGAAAAACCCAGAAGTACTACCATAGTTTCCCCCCAGGAATACTTTAGTCCAGTGTAGGATTATATGCCAGTCTCTAGCTATTAAGGAAGCTAGAAAAGAAGCATCTGAAGTATTTAGTCTCTATTATGAAAGCTGTATTCTACAAAAAGGAAGACTGGAATGGATTCTGAGTTGGCAACCAATAGCATCTGTCACCAGATAAGATTCAGAGTTAAGTAATAATCATGAAGTACTTACAGTGCCAGGATCCATAATAGCTGTTTCCCCATATGTTGAGTTAATTTTTCCTCTGAGCAATCCTGTGAGATTGGTAGTATTTTCCATTAACAGTTAAGGAAACTGAGGCTCATAGGGATTAGAGTTTTCAAAATCAAGTAGGAGAGATGAGATGTAAGTCCATCTTATAAGGCCAAGGTCAGGGCGTTTCCCGTCATACCTCAGCTGAGTCTCAAAGCAGAAAATTTGCTTTTCTGTGGTAGGTAAAGAAGAAAAAAACCTAACCAGAATAAGAGGGAGTCTACATCTGGTATGTAGTAAGGGGGAGAACAAGGGACAGTGCGGTTGGATTAGCTTTCTGACAGTGAGGCTACCTAGCAGGGAGTGGGGAAATTGTGGCATCCATCAGAGTTTAGGTGAGAATCAACTCTGTTGAATGTTGGAGAGTTTTTAAAAATGTCATAATTATGCAATTATTTCTATTTATATAAACATAAAAATAACTCCTTGAGAAACTTTATCTTGGCATTAAGTGTATATATACTTGAATATATATATGTATACATACATATATATATATATATATATATATATATATATATATCTTTGAGAAGCAGTCATGAAATAGAATTTTTCAGGAGATATAATTTATGTAGAATCTGAAGAATAGCCTATAGTTTGGCTGAGCTTTAACTGTTCTAAACACTTTATATTTGTCCTCTTTGACAAAGTACAGATAAATGTCCTCTATAACCAAGGTTTATGATTTTTCTTTATTTTTAAATTTCATTTTTTAAGGTTATCCAAAATGTAGCGATTTATTTTCATTCTCTCAATAAGCTTACATGAGACTTCAAAGAGAGGTATCTCAAAAAGAATGAAAAATAATATGTCTCTTTTGAGATTTCTTTGGATTCTTATGGTGCCTTAGGACTTCTAGAAAAGAGCAGCATCCCAAACATCTTTCTTTTCTTTTCTTTTCTTTCTTTCTATCTTTCTTTCTTTCTTTTTTTGAAGCAGTTGGGGAGGAGAAAAGAGAGGGTGGCTGAGATTCCTCCCTGCTCCCCCCAACTAGAGAGCTTCAGAGAAATGTGTAGAATTGATATATGACATGCTGTTCCTTTGTAAAAGCATCAAGAATATTAAAATACTACTATTATCTGTGCTTAGCCTCAAGCTTCCTTTAATGATCCTCCGAGATCTTGCAGGGACTCAGACTAAATCGAATATATGAGTTCAAATGGTAGCAACACAGTGACAATTAATGGTTCTTGTCAGAATCCCTACATTATGGCAGGCATCTAACTGCTAATCTTTTTTCTCTTTCTTAAAGGTTCTTGGGCAGCTTATTAAAACATCTCATCTTTGCCCTGATATGCCCTCTCAAAAGAAAAAAATAAACAACTGATTCAAGTAGGAATTCTTTGTGGCTTCAGTCAGAGTCCAGTAGCACACACTTTGTATTTATCCAAATAAACCCCTCTTTATAGGCCATTAGAACATATATCCTTTTCATGTAAATTTTGGGGGCTCATTTTTTTCAAAGGACCTTTCACGTGCTCATTTTTAAATTTTGTTAAATTATATTCTGTCTCCCACTCTGGAAAAAAATACCTTTTAAAGTATATAAATAGATGAAAAAGCACTTAAGAATTTCTGTGTAAGATTATGCTCTTTCTGTTGGACCCATCAAAAAAGTTTAACTTATTTTTTAAAGAAAGAGAATAATGATCTGTATGACACAGAGGACTTATGAGTGTCCTATAGCAAAACTGGAGGAGCATTATTCCTCATACGTTGTTTTTCTTGCCCTGCTATAATGTGAATATAAGAGATACTTGGAAATACTCAAATAATCCTAAGAGATCAGAGCAAATCCATGTGAATTTTTGACCATGAACCTACCTTAATGAAAATTGCAGGGTTGAAGAGGTCTTTTACATTTGCTGACTTCCTCCACCACAACCAAGTAACTTGATATTGTCAACCTCAGAGCCTTTCTTCATTTTCTTACAGTAATTCAGAGTTTTGATTCAAATCCTAATTCATTGTGAACTAGCTCTGTGGCTTAAGATAAATGACGTAAAATTGCTGCATCTGTTTCTCACCCACCCAAAAAGTATGATAGAAGGATCATCCTACCACAAGGAACTTTTTTTACTGATTTACATGGTGACTGCCTACAAGAAAAACTTAACACTTGATGACTAGTAGATGCTAAATAAGTGTGAGCTATTAGGATTATTATTTTCCATTTTTGATTGCACCTCATTAATATTTCCCTGACCAAACCAAGGAGTCTGAAGATCAGGTAAATTTCTATTACCCAAATTTGCTACAAGTTTGACTGTATGACTTTGGACCACTCTAACCCCTATGATTCTGTTTCCTTAACTCAAAGGTGAAGTTTTTGGTCCAAATATTCTTTGAGGGCACACTGGCATTTTACTCTGAAATCATCACAAGATAATAAACACCAGAGAAAAGAATGTGGTAGATTAAGTGCCTACACCCCAGTCCACTAATGACTTTTTGTGCTCTTTCAGACTGTAACCTGCCTCTGGCCATCCAAGCCTGGTCCCTACCAGGCTCCCCAAGTCTGACTCCCTAAGCACATATCTTATGCCTCAAAACTGACCCCTTCTCCCCAAGCCCAACCTCCTTGTGGGAAAATGTACTTATCCCAGATCCACATTTCTCAGCATATTAGCATTGACACTACTTGACCTGATTAACTCATCTATAGTAAAGTGCAGTAGATGTTAATATGTTTCTACTCCCAGACAAGATATGTGTTTTTTGTTTTTTGTTTTTTAAATGCAGGTGGGGATAGGGACAGGAGAAGGGAGGAGTTTCGGGTGCCATGACAGAGGAAGCTATTGAGGAAACAGGAAGAAGCCTATCTCTGGGCAGGCAAAACTGAATTATCCCGATTTTGGTGTAAGTCAAGTCAGACAGCCTGTACCACATACTTGTCCCAAGATGACTAGATGCTAAAGACTGACTGACCCTGTAGACTAATTCTGGTACGGAAATGGCACATCAGGAAATTCCCGGCACGCCAGGGCTTACTAGAAGTGTTACTATTCTTACTGCCACCTGTTTCCCAGGTTATTCCTGGGTTTGCTTTGAAACAGAATTAAAGGCAAGGTAGTTTAACGATTCCTGTATCTGCCTTTGCTAGAACTTAATCTCAAAAATAAAGCCTAACAAGAAATATATGTAAGAGCTTGCTATTAAAATATTTTTAAAATGTAACACTTGATGAGATAAACTTAGACAAAATACCATTTAGAAGAGAGAACCAACTTCTAATATTATGTAGAAGCCCATTGTTTCCAGTTTTATGTAAGGCAGAATAATGGAATATCATGGACCTATATTTTAACAAGTGCTATAAAAAAAAACACGTTATTTCAACTCTTTATTGCTGGAAGTGTTCATGTACAGCCTAGATGACCACTTGGCATAGATGATGCTATAAAGGAGATTCAGGTACTCAGGGGAAGTTAAGCAGAGTGACTTCCAAGGCCCATTCTAATACTGGTAAATAATTTGGTAAGATTCCTGTTCTGTTAACTCTACTGTTTGAAATACTTCTTGAATTAAGTTAGGTATAGAAAAACCAGGAAAAATTTAACTTGTTGGATATACATCTTAGATTTGGAGTTAACCCACGTGGAGCTCAAATCTCAAATCTTGAATCTTTATTATGCAACATAAACTGAAGTATATAATCTTTATCTCTTTTCTCATCCGGAAAATAGATGTAGTAACAATGCCCAATCTAAGAGAGTTATCGCAAACATTGAATTAAGCAAGTTTGTGTCTGATGCATCATGCTTGGCACAGAGTAAGAGCACAGTGAATGAGGCCTTCTTATTTGGGGGGGGCCAGTCTCTCTAGAGATTGCAAGAGAATGGTCATAGCATGAAAAGGGAAAGCTGGGATTATATGGATGATGGCAGAGAAAGAAGGAAGCCAACCTACCAAGATGAGAAAGTGGAGAATAAAAGTAGGGAAAAAAAACAAAGTAAAAGAGGTGGGGAAAGCTTCCTGGGAAAGACAACTCCAGATCAAAGCCCAGTCCATTCAGTAGCCTAGTATGTGCCCAATTACTGTGCGCTTGTCCATAACGCCTCTACCCCTGCTCACTCCTCGGGTCCCTTCCCCTCCTGCTGTCCACAAGTAAAAAGAACACTTCACCGGTGAGCCTTTGCAAAGGCTCTTTCTCTCCCTGGGTTCCTCCAGAAAGATGTATTAGCATTCTTTATCTCTTAATTAATTCTCTGCACAAATGTCTGGCACCTTCTCATTGAGACCTACACGGACCACGGAAAGAAAAATTACAGTTCCCTCCCCCATTCTCGGTCCTCCTCATGCTGCTGTTTGCTTCATAACACTTAAATAATTATCTTTCTGTACCACTTAACCGGTAGATGAGGGATTTATTATATTGATTGCCTGTTTGCCTCATTAAAAATGTAAGCTCCATGAGGTCAGGGATTTTGTCTGACTAACTCATTTATATTACCTCAGTGCCTAAAACAGTTGGCACATACCTGGTGCTCAGTACTTTCTCTCCCGTTCTCTTTCTCTCTCTCTTTCTTTAATTTGTGAATGAAAATTTAAGGGAAAAAAGGGAAGAGGAAACTGATCTCGGATCCAGGAAAATTGTTTTTTTTTTTTTTCCTTTTAATTAGTATTCCCAGTGCTTTGGTGGGAGCATAACATTACACATTAGAAAGGACTCAACATCTAATTATATTTTAAATTATAATCGTTAGCTTTGAGTTTTAATAACATCATTTGCCTTCTCTTCTACTGTAACCCACTCTAAAGAGACCTAGAACTTGAAATAGCACAAGCAGGGGAACCTCAACCATATGTATTAAAATGTCCAATGTTGTGAACTCTAAAAATGTGCTGGTTTCCAAAAAGTAGCTAATTATACAAAATACGTATTTACAAGGTTGTACCGAGTCTCTAATGTAATTCATAAAGCTTATCTCTTGACAATCAGGAGAAATAATCTGAAGCCCAGGTAACTAGCAAGTAAAATCTCAGTGGGAGCAACTGGTGTAGACAAAGCACAGGTTTCATCCCATCTCATCAGACTTTACTATATCATGTTCAGCCACCTGATGAAGCAGGGTGGAGAATGCCTACTAGCTAAGAGGTGAGCTCAAATGGGAGTTCTCAAGTTGAGAAAGCAGTTCTTTGTTGGATAAACATAGTAATTGACTTTTATAGCCTTTTAGAAAATATATATGTATGTATCTTTTTGAAACGTAGAAAGAAATAGATTACATAGAGTGAATGAATAAGAAATGAGTCTGCTACGTTTCTTTCTATCAGCATCCAAAATAACCATATGTGGTCATGACAAAAGCTTCAAGTAGTTAAGGACTATTTCCAAAACAAATGTTGCAAAGTATTATTGTTAATCTGGTGAGGTTTCACAGCCTTTTAGTCCTGCAAAAGTATATTCTGCCATCTCGTTCCCATTTCTTTGTGTAGCGTTCTAAATCCTACCCCGACTCAGCAATGCAGTGAGGTGTTCAGGTAATCAACATGGAGCAGAGCATTTCAAGAAAGAAAGTGTGGAATTTCAAACAATTTTTTAAAATTCATATCAACGGCGGCTAGGCTATTATTTATTATGGTGCCTATTATAACCCAATGCAGGCCTCCCTACTTGAGGATAATATGGAAAACTTAAGTAAATTGGGAAGAAATTCTAAATTAAGTAAAAAAATAGAAAATAAGATCTATACAGAAAAAAATATTCAAACACAATATTTATTAGAATAACCACACAGCAGGTCTTCTGGTATTCAGGGATCCATGTCATATGGCCATCCCCAACAAAACATGATTTTACCAATTTAATGACAGCTTAAAAAATTTGACCCAGAGTAGCTGAGGGGCAGGTGACAGCTTCTGAGTCTCCACATGGACAGTGCCATAGTGAAGAACCCCAACAATCACACTAAACTTTTCCTGATTGGCAAAAACAACAACAACAACAATGTAATTAGAGCCCTTCTAAATAATATTGCTTGCTCTTTTATTCAAATATATTCCAGGTCCATTTCTTTTCTTTTTTTTTTTTTAAGATTTTATTTATTTACTTGACAGACAGAGATCACAGGTAGGCAGAGAGGCAGGCAGAGAGAGAGAGGGGGAAGCAGGCTCCCCGCTGAGCAGAGAGCCCGATTAGGGGCTTGATCCCAGGACCCTGGGATGACCCAAGCCGAAGGCAGAGGCTTTAACCCACTGAGCCACCCAGGCGCTCCCATTCTTTTCCCTCTTAAAACATGACTATATATGTAATTTTAAAATGAGAAAAATAATCCATGAAGCAGAGGTAAATTTCTATCCTTCAAGTTCTATACCCTGGTCTCTGTGACACCCACATTCTTCAACCTTAATGAAGAAAAACACTACTGAAATGAACACTAAAACGGTGGTTCTCAACTGAGCGTGACTTTGCCTTCTATCTGTATGGCCGTCTGAAGACATTTTAAGTTGTCACACATGATGGTGCTATGTGTGGGGATGTTCCTAGCACTGAGCGGGTAGAACCCAGGAAGGCTGCTAACCATCGTCTCGGGAGGTGGTACTGCACGACAGAGAGGTCCAGCCTCAAATGCCGGTCATGCTGCTGTTCAGAAAGCCCAGCCTGAAGGATGCTGTGCTGTTCAGCATCCAGACCCTTTGGAAATCAGTTCTAGCAGCTGCTCCTCTGTGTGAATCTTGTATTGCAGTAATTGTGGGGGTAAGGGAGCAGTAGACATGGACAGAACTTAACCTCTCTGTCTGGAATCTCTACAGTTTACACACACAGTGTCTAATTCAAGCAATGAGAGTAAGTCAACTCACCACTGTCTAAATGTAGTATTTTAGTTTTATTTTGACAGACTTAGACTTCATAAATTTTGGATACTTTACTGAAGTTCTTCCTCTTCAACCTAGAACTCTTACTTTGTGAAGCTGCCATTTGAACAGTCTAGGACATTAGTGAATGTTTCATAGTGACATCAATTACCCATAATCCTCAGCTTTTAAAAAATTACCACATTGCATATTTCACAAGGGCCAAGTTCAGCCAATAGTTCTGTCTATGGTCTGGTTTCTAGTTAATGCAACAAAACTTACCAGAACTTGAGAATCAATCAGAGTCTGTCTTGTTATCACTGCCTCTTGATAGGTAGTTTTACCAAGAGCGTAATATTTGGATTTAAGTTGACAACCATTTTCTATATCTTATATGGTGGTTAATGAATCCAGGCAACAAGATGAAAACAAAGGAGAGATGACTTGTGGTGGCATAACAAGAATGACAAGAGCCAGTCAAGGCTTTTAATCCCAGGCTTAACACTTGCTGTATGACCTTGCTAAAAATCAATTAAACCAATATTTACCTCTTATTTAAGACGTGGGTAATACTTAAATCTCCTGTGAGCAGTGAGATAAATGTTGGTGAGGCAATTGATTAATAAATTGTTAAATAGACTGTGAATGTCAAGCACTAGCCCCCCTCATCTGTAATGACTTCACATGTATTTGAAACTATGTTTCCAGAGCTTACATGACTTCCCAAGTCTACATTGGTAACAAATGGTCTGGAATGGGGTTTTTTAGGTTCTCTGACTACAAATCCAGTGCTCCCATTGTATATAGATTTACTTTTTTAAACTTGTGCTTTGTCCACATGTCTAAATACACCACAGTTATCACTCACTGATAAACATTGGGTAGAGAACCTTTTCTGAATGTCGTGTAGATAATAAAGTATTATATATAATTTCCATGTTTTTGTTCAATTCTTACTCTATTTCACACATTGATTAATTTTTATATATTTTCCCATCGCTTTTAGAGTTGTTTCAGAACATTATTATCTCAAATGTATAGATGAAGAAATCAGTGTTCAGGAAAGTCAAGCAATCAATATGAAGTCACATGGCTGCAAAGAGGTAGAATTTGGAACCAAACCCGAGGCTAAATATTCGTACTTTCCCCCTTATACTTTACTCTGCCTTTGTGTATTACAACAGCGCATCAATCAGTATCTTTTCATATGTTGTTTAAACAACCCGGACTCTCAAAATAGTACTTTCTGTGTCTCCATAGTTAGAGTCTATATGTTCCAGCCCTACAGGTACATCATCTCATAAGTTCACCTGAGTCGCTAGACTCTCCTTTCTTCAGGAATGTCCCACCTCTAAGATCCTTTACTTTGAGCTTCTGCTGTGCGAATCTCCCCCACACGTTTCAAGAAATTCCTACCACCTACCTATTAGCGGGATCACACCTCTCAGAGTCCATCTTCTCAGCCCCAACAGGATGTACTCAAGTCTGAGTTATTACAATAAGCTTCTGAGGGTCCCAGAAGGACAGAGCAGAGTGGGCTTTAATACTGTGAGTGGCACAGAATGTTTCAGGACGAGTATGGGTGCTGCCAGGGTCTTGAGATTTCCCTACTGAGTGAGCAGCACATCGGCCATTTTGTTTTTCTGAGAAACCAGTGGGTCACTGTTCAGTCTCACACACTCAGACACACACGCACACAAACGTGCGCACGTGCACACACACACACACACACACACACACACACACACATCCCCATTTTATCCTAGTACCACATACATCATCAGAGAAAGCTGTCTAACTTGTTAGTTTGATTCAAGCAGGAAATGAAAACTTCCATAAGAATTGGTGCAAGGGGAAAAAAAAAAAGAATTGGTGCAAGGGAACTGCAGACATTGCCATTCACGGTCCAGGTGTACTTTTCTTCCATCTTCATAGATGATTTTAGGAGGACACTGAGAAGGCCTATGTCAGGAACTACTAACCAGTCACAATTCTAAAAAGAAAAAATTATCTTATTTTTTAAGGTTTTCTTTGAGAGGGGGAGAGAGCAGGAGCAGAAGGAGGGGCAGAAGCAGGATCCCCAGTGAGCAGGGAGCCCAACTTGGGGCTCAATCCCAGGACCCTGAGATCATGCTGTGAGCTGAATGAGGGCAGATGCTAACCGATTGAGTCACCCAAGAGCCCCAAGAAAAAACTATCTTGTCGTTTTTTTGAAAATTGTCTTTTGTTCTCATTGGAAATTGCATGTTATATTATACACTGATTAGGCCCTGAAGATGTCATAAGGTATTTAATAAGAACTACTTTTGATCATAAAATATCAATGGTGGCAAATTTTTATCTCTGTGTTTTCTTTTCTTCTTCATCCTGTTCCCAGACTTTTATGAATGCCCAGTACAGTCTGAATAAAAATATTTTCCCTTGATATAATTTTAATAACCTAATGCATATGTTTCTCTCATACATATTCATATGAAGACCACATAACCCCCAGAAAAATGGAACGTATGCTATGAATTGATTAGTACATCAAGTGACTGTATCCAATGCATACAAAAATGCATGTTCTCCATGATCTTAAAAATGTTTTTTGAGGTAAAGATTTGTATATTCAGCAACCTATAACTCCTGCATGCTACTATAAAAATCTCAAAAATATAAGACAGCAATGGCAAGCTGATAGTTAATTTTTCATATACCCAAACATCTTTAAAAAATAGGAAAAACCTATCTTAATTTAATGTGTTATCTGTTAATTTATTATGATATCTCCTTCATGTGCAAAACTCTTGAAATTTAAATCTTGCTTACAAGAAGAAAGAAATCTTAGATCATGTGAAAAGCAGGTGATTACCTCTTGTTGGAGAGTGTCTCTCAAAAATTAATGCAAGGGTCATAAGAACAAAAATATACTATGGAATCTTGAGGAGCAGAGAGAGAGAGAGGAGAGAGAGAGAGAGTGTGTGTGTGTGTGTGTGTGTTGATACTCATAAGGCACTATCATAAGGAAGAAGGTGTTCCAACTTGGCTCTGAGATTTGAGCATATTACCAGGTTGCAGGTGGTAGAAATCTGATTCTCTGCCATTTAAAAGGAAATGAAGGAAGGAACTGTTTAAAGCTGATACTTGAGACTTGCCATCCTACCATTCATATTAAGATAGAGCTACCTAACATCCTCTGAGGTATGAGATCTTTGTGGCACAGGAAAAATCAAATTTCACTTAGCATTCTACTAGAGACTCTTTTCGAATTATTCCTTACCCCTTTGAAATGTCCAAGTCACCCTGGGATCGCTATTTGTAAGCTGCCACCGTGAGATGACATTTAAAACAAATGAAAGAGATATAGACAACATCCTCTCTAAATAAACAAAATCAACCTCGGCTTGAAAGCTGGTTTGGAAATGCTTGTTTTCTGTCTCACTCTTCTGTGCATATGGCATTCTGGAAATTATAAATTCTGTTTTACAGAACTACAATATTTATTACCAGAGGAAAATAGATTATTAATTACAGCCAAAGGCTGCTTTGATTAAATATACAATTAATTAGCTATGCTAAGCTCATCCATCCCAGAGCTCCTAATATTTTCAGCCCGATGCTTCTTCTAGTACTTTTAATTAAAATTGTTTTAAAAAGCCACAAGTTAGCTGCATGTGCACTTAAACTGAAGTTATCTCTTCAGTGTTTCACTGATTTCCGTATGCCATGTAATTAATCTTTACTGATTAAATGTACATAAAATCATCGGAGATGCAAGGTAATTTGTGCAGACATGGAACAATGGAGAGCTTTTACTGGGACTTTGCAGGATTGTTTTCTCTGCTGAAAATTCTTTCAAAAGCATACAGATGTTAATTGTTTGAAGGAACTAAATTTATAAAAAAAAAATTTGCCCTTCTCCCCCACTCTTCTAAACAAAGGGAAATAAAGTCAACAGTATTAGTGTAAAAAAATGTTTGTGGCAATTTACATTTAAAAAATCTGATGACTCTATCTGCAGAGTTACATTCACTCTATTACTCTGTCTGATTTGTTTCCAGAAAGAGACATAGAGCCATGTGAAATAGTTTTCAGAAATTGTCCCCAAATACTATCAGCTGATTTTTCATGCATGGCTCAGCCCCAAAGCCTGGAGTTGGTTCCAACTCTCCCTATGGCTTGGCAGCTATTTTGCAGAATTGCTTTCTGTTTGAATCACTTGTGATTGTGTCCACTAAGATAAAATCCTGGAGGGACCAGGTGGTCTCCCCCTCCCTCGAGACCTCATCCATCACGCCTCAGAGGCTGCTGAACTGTTGTGGGGCATTAACAACCTCACATGACACATGAACAAGGCTGGGTCTTGAACTGGGAATCTTTTTTTTTTCTTTCAAGATTTTATTTAAATTCAAGTTAGTTAACACATAGTGTAGTATTAGTTTCAAGAGCAGAGTTTAGTGATTCATCACCTGTGCTCATCACTGCAACACCCAGTGCGCATTACAAGTCCCCCCTTAACGCCCATCACATGGTTACCCCATCCCCCACAACAACCACCCACAGTTTGTTCCCTATAGTCAAGAGTCTCTTATGGTTTCTCAAGGTAAAAGTTCAGTGCCAGATTGACAGGGTCTTGAGTCACCTCCTTGTCTGAGCTTTACCTGATTCACTTACAGAAAAGAAGCAGAAACACGATTCTTTTTATCAAAGCCTAAAGAGTCAGGGTCTATAAAAGGAATAGTGCTGGGGCACCTGGGTGGCTCAGTGGTTAAGAGTCAGCCTTCAGCTCAGGTCATGATCTCAGGGTCCTGGGATGGAACCCCACATCGGGCTCTCTGCTCAGCAGGGAGCCTGCTTCTCCCTCTCCTTCAGTCTGCCGCTCTGCCTACTTGTGCTCTCTATCTCTCTGTCAAATAAATAAATAAAATATTTTCTTTAAAAAAAAGGAAGAGTACTTATTTATCATTATGCATGTTGTTTATAGATTTTTTTTTTTTTTTTGGAACTGAGGAGGTTGTTGGATGGCATCTTTTCTAGCCTATTCATTTTGCAGAAACATTTTTTCACATTCCACCTGGAGTTTTCTTGTCCAGGGACAAAATTTAAGACAATCATCCATACTCATGAATGCCAACAGTTCATTCACTACTTAATTTGAATCTTGAACTATTTGCTAAAAGAATATAGAAGAAAAAAATTCCTACAAGTTCTCTTGCCAGTTTTTAGAGCTTTTATGCTAAAACTCCTATCGATGTTTAAAAAATAATTCATAGGAATTTATAGAAAAATCTTGGTCTTTTTTAAACTTAGTATTTAGCATGATCTTGAATAAGTTGCTTAATCTGTTCAGGTTTAGTTTCTTTATCTATAGGATGCGTATGATAGTATTTTTCCACCTCTAGTAGCAAATAGTACTGAGTAGAGCATGTGGTAAATAGTAAGCCCTTAACAAATTTTAATTACTGCTATGGCCCTTAGTATTCATTTCAGGGTATACTTAGAGACAACCACCAGTCAGTGAAAGTTCTGGTGCCGATTCCACCTATTTGGTATAAAATTGCATCAGTTGCTATTTTAAATACATTTACTTCATCCTTTGCCTTAGGCAGCAATCTTCTCTGTTGTTCATATGGAACAAAATATTTCTTTTCAAAGCTATAAATTTGAGAAAGTTGGAAGCATGGTGTTAGAAAGGTTACGGGCACAAGTTCAGGTGGCTTTATTTGCGGATGTAGACGCTTGCAAATTTCCCTGGGGACTTGGCCTTTTTTCTGTAGTTTCATGTCATCGACTGAGCTCAACAAGTGTCAGAATGAATTCAAATGGCAGAATTGATTGTTGAAAATGATTTAAACCTCCTGCTTCTCCTTGGTTGATGGCTTTGTTCAGATTTTGTCCTGTCCTTTCAAAGTGGTATAAAACACCTTTCATGTTCCAGGAACTAAGTTTGAGATGCTGATATTGAAAGAGATGGTCATATATCATGCAAGTTCTACTTTCTTGTGTTAATCCCTATCTTCTAAAATTCCTTTGTATTCACTTGGGTGAAATATATTTCTAAGGTTATACTCCACACAAAGTTGTAAATGATTCAAGTAGAAGACCCTAGAAAGGATAAAGGTGTTTGTGTATGAGTTTGTGAGTGTGTGTGTGTGTGTGTGTGTGTGTTGTGTTGTGTTTGGTAGAACAGGTACCCGTTTGGCTGGATGGGTACTAGCCAGAAAGAGTTTGGGAAAATTGGAAGAGGTAGTTTTGAACTCTGAGATAATGACAGAAAATATACATCTGTCGGGGATAGGCGATATCTACGTAGAAAGCTTTTCTGTCTTTCTACTTAAGATTCAACTTCTATAGCTTGTATTTCCTTATGGTGCGGATTTAATTAATTGGAGTAGAAACTGAGGCTAGGCTGTGCTAGATCTACTAATCCGATAGGTCTCATTGGAATAGATATAATTGAACAGATCAGAACACTAGTTTACACCCCTGTCCTTCCTCTTCTAGTTGGACCATCCATGCTGTCCCTGTCTTGATCCAGGCACTGATCATTTTTCCCAGTAACTTCCTAAATGGTTTCCCTACTTCCATTCCATTACTTCTGACCACAGCCTTCAGAGTTATTTTCCCAAAACCTAAATGAGATTGTGCTGCTTTTCCAATGAAAGGAGTTGTTTAAAACAAATATTTTAGGGGTGCCTGGGTGGCTCGGTCAGTTAAGCATCTGTCTTCGGCTCAGGTCATGATTTCAGAGTCCTGGGGTGGAGGTCATGATCTCAGAGTCCTGGCATGGAGCCCCGCATGGGGCTCTCCGCTCAGCATGGGGCTCTCCGCTCAGCAGAGAGTCTGCTTTTGCCTCTCACTCTCCCTCTGTGTGCTCTCTTTCTTTCTCCCTCTCAAATAAGATATTAAAAAAATTAAATAATAAAATTTTTAAAAATACTTTACCATGGCCTATTGAGGACTGTGGGATTTGTGTCAGAGACTTCTTTCCCACCTCTTTGCCAGACGTTTACCCAAATCCCCCATAGTCACACCAAATCTCTCTTTGGTTCCCAGAAGACTCACTCTTCCATGTCTTTACCTGAGTTTCCTTTTCATTTCTCCCATCTTTGCAACTTATGAAACTCTTCATCTTTAAAGACCCAACTCAAGTATCAAGTCCCTATGCTTCTGAGCACAGTCAGCTCTTGTGCCCCCACAGAACACTGTTAGTACCTTTGTGCCAGCTCTTCACAAGCGGGCTTACAATTGTCGATGTAGATGTTGTTTTTCCCTAACAGGTTGTGAAAGGCAGGTGCCTTCCCGCTCAGACCGTTACACCTCAGCTTCTACAACTTTCAAACGGAGATAAAATCCTTACCTCACATGACTGTTGCTGGGTGTGACTGAGAACACATGAGCCAAGTGTTTCACCCAGTTCCTGGCACGTTACGAATGCTCACTCAGTGCTAACTGATACTATTATTGTTGTGGCTGCCAGAACTCTAAGCACAGGTATTAACTTGGATCCCCAGAGAATCACCTAGTCTCCGTCACTCAAGCTTTCCTCAGGAAGGAAGGAGGGATGGAAGGAAGCATGGCTCAACATCATAGCACTCTGTTAGCTGCCTTAGCTGTATTATTTCTTTGATCCTTTCCACCACTCTGCATGGGGTATTAGCATCTCCTCTTCCAGATGAAGAGACTGAGGCTCAGAGAGTTTAAATAACTTACTCAGAGTGACACAGCTAATACCGAAAACTGTTGAGACCCCAGTTCTGAATGCTCCCTGCATCGTGTTCTTTGGTACTACAACTTTAACAGATGGGTGAGGCTTATGAGTAGGGCTTGCCTTTGTATGCTCCTCAATGTATGCAATATATTCAAGTAAATTGAATAATATGGGGAACTGGGCTGCATCATGGGGGTGGGAGTGAAAGGAAAGCAGTTTGTTTGTAAACACGAATAACTTTAATGACAAATACAATCACGTGTATTTTAACATGGATTTTGAGAAAATATGAACATTTAGCACATGTTTATTGAGTATCAATCATGTGCCAAGTTTTTGGACTTTTAACTTAGGCACTGAACAAAACTGTCAGTTTTTCTTGTCACACACAATGTTTTTCTGCATGGAAGCATTTAAATAGGGATCACTTGTATAGATAGGGTACAGCAAAACTCTGGTGAAGATGCTGTTGGCATCTTTGAGGTTCTTCTGACAGATGCCATATTACAAATAACTCACTGCCTCCTTATTCCCTTATTAGTAACGTGGAACACATTTATTATTCCTTTCACTTAACAGGCAGTTATTTTGGGCACTTCTTTGGCATCTTGCTAGTGTGACTGAGACACAAGGTTATATTCTTTTTCTTTTTAAAAAGATTTTATTTATTTATTTGACAGAGATCACAGGTAGGCAGAGAGGCAGGCGGGGGGGGGGGGGGAAGCGGGCCCCCTGCTGAGCAGAAAGCCCGAAGCGGGGCTCAATCCCAGGACCCTGAGATCATGACCTGAGCTGAAGGCAGAAGCTTAACCCACTGAGCCACCCAGGTGCCCCAAGGTTATATTCTTGATATCCATATGACAAAAAATGGGACCAAGAGCTCTAGTCCAGGGGCTAAAAGCACATTTCCTCTTTTTCAATGGACATAAAAGATGAATTGCTCCAAGTCCTCACTTACTGATGCTGTTTATAGTAATTTTTAAAAGAAAATCTGGGTCATTTAATTACAATGAAGTTTTTTTTTTTCCCAATGAAATAATTTAAGTTCATTTCAAAAGCATTTGCCCTATATATGCCTTGTGTCTTTACACCCTTAGGCCCATTACAGAAAATTTTATGTCTGCATGAGAATTTCTCATTAAGTTTAACATATTTGGATCTGATATGTCAAAACTCAATGGATAGGTTTATTAATAATCAGCTACATCAGCTTAGTATTATCTTAGGAAGTAAAAGGTCAGTAAGTAGTTGTTATCCTACCATTTTATCAGTGGACTCTCCTCCAAAGACTTTGAGTCATTATTCACTGCTTATAGAGTCACTTGAGATATAAAAAGTCTTTTTATAGTAATGAAAGAGCTCCCACAATTAGCCAGAAGGCAGCCATCTATCTTTTTAAATAGCTCAGCTTGGAGGAGAACAGGATTTCAGGTGATATTTGGTAGATGAATTGTTATGACAATGATAAAGTTGGTGATACCAATCTGTGTTTTTTGCTGTAGGGATGTGTGTGTGTGTGTGTGTGTGTGTGTGTGTGTGTGTGCACATACACAAGGGAAAAAGACATTCAGTGCAGAGTGGGAATTTATTTCTCTAAATATATGCAAATCCAGAAAAAATTCTGTGTCCGACAATTCCTTATAATTATTTTTAACTCTAAGTGATGACAACATGAGTCTGTTTTTAACTAATAACAAATACAACAAGATTTTATAACATTCATTTCAACATAATTTCAGGTTTATCAAAAGGTTGCAAGAATGGTACAAAGAATGCTCAAATAGCATTCATCTAGATTCCTCAAACTTTAACATTCCATTCCATTTGGTTTAGATTCATCCTCTCCCTTCCCCCACCCCTCACCCTCTCACTTTGAAGAAGTCCTCAAGGTTAACGTCACCAGCAACAGACAAATCCATATTACTTGCTTCCTGCTGGGATAGACTGAGGAAGTCACAATACCACTTCCAGACATTCTTGCCAAAAAATACAAAACCTGAATCTAATGAAGGAGAAACACAGACAAAGACCAACTGAGGGAGATTCTGTGAAATAAGCATGCACATCAAATGTGAATACTTTAGATTTGCTCTGTGATCTCAATGAAAGTTGTATTTTTGTACTCCCTTAAAAATGCAACTTCTGCTAAATCCAAGACACCAGAAATTCTATTTTTGATGCAACTAATTTTGATAGTGAACTTAATTTGCAAAGATGGTGAGTTTTAGCTATTGCCTTATTTTTGTTTAAATCAGACAGTTTATATCTAGTTGTATCAGTCAGGGTCCCAGAAGGAATTGGAAGGCACACTCGAAGGATTTAATGGAAGTGAGTTTAATGATGGAGCAACTTCTAGGAGGTGTGAGCAGAGTTAAGAAAAAGAATTTAGGGAATCACAATAGAAAGAGAAATCCTTACTGCCCATAGACCTGAAAGGGAAAAGTATGAACAGAACCTAGCAAGATTTGGTGTCCTGAAAGCCAGGTGGAGAGGGGACTGAATAAAGACACAGAGTACTAACTCTCTTACCATTAACCGAACCGAACAAAATACATAAAGCAGGGAACCTAGTGATGTCGTATACGGTGGTCCATGTCCCAGAGCCCTGAGCTGGGCAGAGAAGAATAGACTGTGCATCTGATGGACAGACCAAGAACCCCCAGCTCATGTACCAAACAGCAGATATCTCCATTTCTTTCATTAACATGAGGGAAAATAAATGTATTTCTAAAGCAGTCAATAAACCTATGTTGTATAGACTTCAATTTACTTCCTTCAGTAAGAATCAAAACATAGCATGACCTGTTCTTTAATAACAGGAACAATTTATATTAAAAAAACCACTTCCATATGGGAAAGCTCAGAAGAAAAGAATGTGATAGGGAGCCTCAGGAAAGAAACAGAAAATATGGGAAAAAGGACACAAAAAATGAAACAGAAAAGATAATCGAGTGAAAAAGCAATATGAATGATGCCTCCCCAGGATTTCCTATAACCAAAATTATAAATTTGGCCAAAAATAGTTCTGATAAATTCACAAAAAATGGGTCTATAATATCTTAATAAGAAAAGCCGGAGATGAGTCTTACTTGCACCTCACCATCAAAGTGTGCTGTGAAAGGGGCCAGGAAGTAGCATACTGTCCTACTGTAGGGACCTCAGTGTCACAGTCAATTAATTAAATGTAACAACAGGCATTCTAGATGTCTCCTTGGGTTACTGGGGGGTCTGCAGTTCATTACTATTATATAAATGAACATTTTTAATACAGTCATTTTCTTAGGTTATAAATGTGCATCACATCACACAAAATGTTAATCAAGGGCAAATCCCACAGTGTCACGAGTTCTATGGGTTAGACCACAGTCTTTATTGGGAAAACATCCAATTCAGGAGTGAGCAGCCCAGGAGCCATGTGGGGGTCTGAAACGGCTGGACTTGTGTTAGGTCTGTATTCCAGTGCAAGGATCCCTACCCACTGTGGCTCTCTCTTCTTTGGGGAGCATTGTTAGGAGAGGTTCAGAATGTCTAGGATAGAAGTTAGTGACTTCCATTCGGCTGGGAAAGCCGGTTGCCTGGCCCTGGGGGACATTGGAGCCCACAGGAAGCTGTCACACCCCCATACACCAGGAAAATGAAGCACCGGTCCCTCATAGTCCCAATAAGCCAAGAAGAGCCCCAGGATCACTTTTTGAATAAATCTGCTTATTACATCAGATGTGATAATTACATATTTATTCTCTTCCCAAAATCCAGTAATAGCACTTTAAAAGCAGACCATTGTACTACACAGACTTTTGGTATAATGCCATCTAACATATCTTATATTCTTCTAAATTGTCACAAACCCACAAGTGATTATTTTGTTCATGAATAACATTTTAACATGTCAAAATTAATTTTAGTCAGTCTCTTGCTAGGTTTTCTTTGTATAATTTTGACAATTCTTTTTCTGTGTGTTCTTTTCACTATAAATATTTTTTATACTGTGCTATGCTTAATTTATAGGACAGATGTCCTCACAGAAGAAAACATACCAAAGTTTAGAAAAAAATTATATGATTCCATTCTTTAAAATTGAACAATTATATATGACAAATGCTTTAATGACTATAGGGTTTGGATTATTTTCTATTTCTTCCATACCCAACATTTTAGCAGTAATTTAAATATTGTTCCCTCCTTCTATAAAATGTTACTAGAATAGAACATGTTTTTACAACACCTCCCTAATTATCAGGTAGAGCATTTGATCAGCATTCTCATAGGGAGACTTTAGTCAAAATTAATTCCACGCTTATTTGTGAAGGGGGAAGATCTTATAAACTGGTATGCCAACCAGAATTAGACTGCTTGGCTCTGAGGATCCAAATGTAAACCACAGTGACTGTAGTTGGTGACACTGTATTATATGATTGGAATTTGCAAAGAGAGTAGAGCTTGAATGTTCTCACCAAAAAAAACTAATTAATCAATACGTGAAATGATGGATGTGTTAATTAACTAGATGGTTGGAATTCTTTAACGATATATATATATATATATCAAATCAACACAATGTACATGTTAAATATCTTATAATTTTCCTTGTCATCTACATCTCAATAAAGCTGACCATTAACAACCAAATGAATGAAGGATGGAAGGAAGGAATAAAAATTTTGTAAACAGAAACCAACAATATTCCCAGGCTTTATACTTCTCAACTTGAAATTGGATTATCTAAATTGCACATAATATTAGGTATTCTATGTTTCTTCTGTTGAGTATTCCTGTATGTATTCTCCTATGAAAGGCACAGATGCGTAAAAGGCCTGATTTTTCATAAGAGGAAACAGAGGTTTGGAAACCCTCATCCTTCCCAAACAGCTGACTCTGGAAATGGCAACACGCTAGGGTGACTTGGTTATTCACGCACTTGTTTGCACTTCAAAAGAAAAAAAGAAAAGCCTGTTTGTTTTCTGATACTCAAGAAAATTTTGCATGTGGCTGGATTTGGAGAAATAATCAAAGTAGCGCAGCTCATATCCAAGCTGAGGCCACCAGTCACTCTGGGGAGGTTACTGACAAGTGGCCCAGATTTTGCAGTTTATCCAAAAGGGTAGATTGTTCGTTAGACAGAAGCCTCATCAAACATTGGCATGATATGGTTTACATATGAAAAGCTATATTCTTTACTTAACATTCACAAGTTGCTTATGGATTAATTAGCCCATCTGCCACAACAAATGTGTTCACACTTCTTTTGCATCGATCGCTGAAAAGCCACTACTTTTCTCCTATCCCCTTATCCTTATCAATATAATGGAAAATAACTTTATTAGAAACAAGACACTTATTTTTTCATCTCTGTATATTTTTCAACTTAAGTGCTGGGGTACAAGGGAAGCCTTCCCACCAGTCCTCGGTTTGCGAGTTCCTCTGAATATCTTTCGGCTGCTTCAAGTCTGACATGATTACAGCTACTCCTCCACTGGCTTCCAGTCCCAAATTTAGTTGCTATGAGGACAATCTTTCTACCCTGGAATTTTTTTTTTTTTTACTTTATTTAAGCTTTATTTAAACATATGATGTAACCCCACCACCCTTACCCAACCCCTCTTCCCCCCACCCCCCTCAGTTTGTTTTATGACATTAAGAGTCTCTTTTGGTTTTTCTCCCTCCCGATCCCATCTTCTTTCATTTTTACTTTTCCTACCACCTTAACTCCCACCCCCGTTGCATCTCCACTTCCTCATATCAGGGAGATCATGTGGTAGTTGTCTTTCTCCATTTGACTTATTTCGCTAAGCATAATACGCTCTAGTTCCATCCATGTCGTCGCAAATGGTAAGACAGCATGGAGGTTCCTTAAAAAATTGAAAATAGAGCTACCTTATGACCCAGCAATTGCACTACTGGGTATTTATCCTAAAGATACAAACGTAGTGATTCAAAGGGGCACGTGTACCCGAATGTTTATAGCAGCAATGTCCACAATAGCCAAGTTATGGAAAGAACCTAGATGTCCATCAACAGATGAATGGATAAAGAAGATGTGGTATATATATATGATGGAATACTATGCAGCCATCAAAAGAAATGAAATCTTACCCTGGAATTTTTATCATTGGCATCTTCTTTTCCTTCCTGGTGCTGTGGCCAATTCTGATAACCCTTTCGAGGTATAATGCTCTAGATTCTCATTTATCTCAAATCAGGTGGTTCGATCGCCTTTGGAGTCCCGTCACCCGACTGTGGGACTGTTAGCCCCTGGTCAGAGAGCGATCACATGCGTCTTTTCAGTTGTATTCTAGTCGTTGTCCTCTAATTGCTCGGCAGAGGCAGAACTGAACCTACTTTGAGCACAGTTATCAACGTGCCAGATGTTATGGTAACAGAGGGAATTATCTCATAGACATCTTGTGTTTATTATGACACCCTAACCTCTCACCTGTGCCTTTCACCAACAGCTTCATGAAGAAGTCTCTTTCTCTATGCCGTGCTTTAATCAAATCGCCAGCGTTTTTGAAACTCTTCTGCACGTAAACTTCAAACTCAAGCCCTGCAATGCGTATTTCTCTTTTAATTTTCAAATTACTTCTCTTCCCATCAGTTTTGCTCCCAACTCTTTTTAGGCAGTCTTTCCTCTTGAAAATCAGCTTCCTTGTTTATTCTTCTGGCATTTTTGTTTCCCTCCTTTTACTAGGCACCCAGAACATTTGTGGTCTGCACCCATGACTACCTACATTAGGTGGGACACCTTTAACAGAGGGCTTCTCCATCTCCTGCCTCATTTCACAAAATGTATAAAAATTTTATGCAGTTCGTACAAAAGCAAGGTTGAGACAGGGAAGAAGGGATGGGCAGGAGAGGAAGCAAGGGAAGGAGAGAGAGAGAGAATATGATGGAAAAGAAATAGAATGGTAAGGATAAGGCACCGTGAATACCAGATACCATGTTGGTTTAGAGTCTGGCCACTTGGGAAGAATGAGGTCTGGCTATTAATTTATTTGTTCATTTTTTACAAACTTTTTTCTATGGGATTAAAACCTCAGATATTCTCCCAGTGTTCTTCTTCCTGGCTGTAACTGATGATAACTGAGCAAAGCAACTGCCAGAGAACCCCAATTAAGCTATTCTTTTTTGTTATTGTGAAAGGCATAATTTATAAAATGGTGACCTTTCGGGAGGCTAACAGTATGTTGATGAACTTCAAGTGAAGTGAAAAAAAAAGTGTTTAGTATCATCAGTGCTTACATTTTCTAAGGGATCACATGGGACAGTAGAGCCTTTAAAGGTCATAGACTTCTTTACTTTGAGAGATATTAAATAGCTTATGAAAATAGAGGTCAGCTGCATGATAACTGGAAGAAAAGAGCATTCCCAATGGGGAAGTAAGATATTTGAAATTATATTGACTGTCCTTTTGTAAGATTGTATTTGATGGTTCTTAAAGCAAAAAAATGGAATTTACATATAAATGCTATAATTGTAAATAAATGAATGTACAGGTCTTAGAATCAATAGCTATTGATCTTGCTGTGGGAACGCTAATACTGTCTGCATATACTGAACATTATAATAAGAACTAATTATTTCACAGCCTAAAATACTTTGGTAATTTTTATGTTTCTGCAGAAATTGTTACACGTTTCTGGATTTTGCAGAATAATCAATAATCAGTGAGGAACTCACTTTTTAAAAATTACTCTTGCTTTGAAAATCACAAAAACAAGTAAGAAACAAAGGAATACCAAGACTACATTTTAGGCAAGGTGCTGAGCCACCTTGAGAAAGAAATAGGATAATGGCATTAGTCTGTCCACTATGTAATGACACAAAATTTATGCATTAGAAGGATTTAATGTGTGACTGGAAGACACCCTAGCCACAAATTGTTTTTCTCTTTACCTTCAGATATTGTTTGAAGTCCTTCAAAAAGGGCACTGTCTTCTTTCATTCTACCCCTATTAGGGGTTACTTTAAATGCAAGGCTTATAGATTATGACCAAGATTTCTTTTCAGGGTGAGAAGGATGTAAGACTTTGCAGGAGTGGATATTCACTAAACTGAAGGGACACCATAAAGCAGAAGCCTGGAGACAAAGGGCAGTTTTTTCCCTACCCCATAGATTCTGGCAGAGCAGTCTTGTCTACTACTAGATCATCTTCTACAACCCTGGAGTTCTTAAATACTGACCACAGTGTGATACATAAAGAGTGACACCAGCCAAGATTTGAGGCTAGATTTTAGGTTTTGTTTCTCCATTCTTGGATTTCACTTACCATCTACTGATTACACATCCTCAAGAGAGAAAGTGGTGGTCCCGGTGCAAAGTACCCTAAACCAATAGCTCAAGGAATGAATGACTATGTCCATCGATGTCCCTTGTTCACATACTCCCATATGCCCAAGGTTATCCGGACATTCCAAGGTTATACCAATACAAAGGCAGTAATAATGTTCAACTTCAGTCCATAGAGAAAAGAATCAGAGTGAGAATGTAAAGATTCATGAGTGTGTGCACACTGGTAGGTAACCATTTGTATCATCTACTGAAGTTTCTTACTAGTGATCCAAGAACTGTACTGGGACATATTTTGCTGGTGAGGAAACTTAATTGCTCAATTTTTGAAGGCACATTAACTCTTTCAGGGTCCATTGAGTAAATTAGGTCCTCCAGGTCATTAAGCCTGTCTCGACATGACATGATGATTTCTACCTGGCATTGTATCATTTACCCCCAAATACCCCACACTTGCTCTGAGCACGTTCATATCCTTTGTCTACTCAGGGAGAGAGAATGTGCTCATTTGGATGTCAGCCACTGCTCTCTGATTGCAACTCAGCGACTTTCTTTGCTTCTTCTTAAGTCACCCAGGGATCCCTAAGGATTTGCCGGTGCATGGCTGCTATCAGACCCTCCCCAACAGGCAGATGGCTTCATTGTCTAGAAAGAGTGTCATTTCAGGGGTTTTAAACACAGTATGTGCCCCCAAGTCTCTCTTCCTATTTGCAAAAACCAACATTATTGATTCATGTAGGGTGGGAACTGTGAAGCTATTTCAGGATGCTGAAGGCCTTTATTAAAACAACTTCCATGATGGACTCTGTTATCAGGACTGGTTTTAGGGAAATAAACCAACAGCTATGTGAGAACAGTCACGGTTCTGCCACTGGAAAGGGTGTTTAGAAAATTGTGCGGGTGTCTGGAGTGCTGCAAAGGCTGGAGCACAGCGCGGGCTCTTGATAAGTAGGCACAGGAGAGTCTCACAAAAAGAATGATTTTTCTCTCCCAAATGCCAGTGGTTGGCCCTGCTGAGAAGCAGTGACAGAGAGCAAAGGCAGACATTCCCTCTCTCTGTTACGTCCAGGGCTACTTTGGAGAGTCGTAAATTGGTATACATTAAAACAGGCAAGGATCCAAAGGAACAGAGTATATTCAGAGATGTTTTAGAGCAATGCGCCCTTCAAGTGCATATAAATCAGCTGGGATCCTGTTAATACACCAGTTCAGACTCAGCAGGCCTGGGTTGGGTCAGGGATCCTGCATGTCTAATTAATCTCTTATGCTCGTGCTTATGCTGCTGGTCCACAGACCGCACTTTGAACAGCCAAGATTTACAATAAAATGTACATGACGATAACATGGTCTTGGATTTAAAAACAATGAATATGAAAGGAATTGGACAATACCCACAAAATCAGATATCAAGCCAGTCAGACTTTGATTAAATATTGAAAATCCCACAAAGAGATGGATAGAACATTTTAAAAAAAGATATACCTAACATTTCTACCTATCTGAAGATTTTTTTAATTTTTTTTATTTTTATTTAAACATATAATGTAACCCCACCACCCTCTCCCAACACCCGTCCCCCCCACCCCCCTCAGTTTGTTTTATGACATTAAGAGTCTCTTTTGGTTTGTCTCCCTCTCGATCCCATCTTGTTTCATTTATTCTTTTCTTACCCTCTTAACCCCCACCCCCATTGCATCTCCACTTCCTCATATCAGGGAGATCATATGATAGTTGGCTTTCTGCGATTGACTTATTTCGCTAAGCATAATACCCTAGTTCCATCCATGTCGTCGCAAATCCTATCTGAAGATTTGGGTGAACATTTTCTGAGGCTGACATGTGATTCAAATTTTTTAATCTTTACTAATGATCCTGACAGTATCCTTCCTAATGAAACAAGAAGGAATTGTTTTCCTAATCTTCTTCACTTCCGAGTATTGGTGAAGAGTTCAATAAATGTCAGTGTCCAATTAAATAATGCTTTACAAACTTTGTCAGAGAGCGGGTGTTTAAACTTAGCCTCCCCGCCTTTTCTTAATCTGGGATGACAGCCTCTCTGTTCTTTCCTCTGCGATGAGCTATGTCCTGCTCTCTTCACAGGTCAATGGGAAGGATCTCTCAAAGGCCACCCATGAAGAGGCAGTGGAAGCTTTTCGAAATGCCAAGGAGCCCATTGTGGTCCAGGTGCTAAGACGAACACCTCTCAGTAAGCCAGCCTATGGAGCAGCCCCAGAAGTGCAGCTCATGCACGCCAGCACTCAGACAGACATCACCTTCGAGCACATCATGGCTCTGGCCAAACTTCGGCCACCTACCCCTCCAGTGCCAGACATCTGTCCATTCCTGCTCTCAGACAGGTATTTTTTTTTTCTGTCATTTTCTCCAAAGCCCTATTTGTTTTCACTCAGCATTCCAAGTAGGTGTTGAAGAGAATCATTCATACTAGCAAGTTGACCATTATAGAGACAGGCTCTCAGTTCTCTTTGGAAAATGTCTCCATCGTGTCTATATCCAATTAGTTCCCAGATGGCCCTGCAAGTGACTTTCCCTGACCCACACAGTTGCTTCACGTTAGGAATCATGCTCGCTGCAGAGCAATGAAAAATTCCGGCTCTGATTAGTTCATCTTCATATTTCCAGCCATCAGAAACCTCATGCTACTCATGAGCACCGGTCAGGGAAATAGCTTTTCTCACCAAAGCTGCCAAAAACCTTATTAAGACTGACACAGAAGTGGCGTGTTGGCACTCTGTTCTCCTCTGTGGGTCGCCTCTCTCTCTTTCACTCTTGCTTTTCTCTTCTTTAAAGGAAAAGCTAGGAAATTAATTTAATTAAAGTACAATTCTCCAAAGAAAGCAATTACCCAATATATTGAGATGTCAACAAAAGATTCTGACTGTCAGTGAGTAAGTATAAGGGCTGTGAAATCAGAATCTATTAAAGGAATTTTTTACCTAATTTGAAGGCAGGTCGAGAGATTTTATTCAAATAATCTTACTTGTACAGTCTTATTTTATGAGGAAGTATGTTTTGCCCCATACATTTTGCTCTGTGCACTCTGCAGCAAATAGTCAAACATTAGAGAGAGTTTGATTTATAAGAACAATGGTCTCTTTTGGCTGCATTTTCATTGCCTACTGCAATCCATTCTGCACTCTGTAAAACATAGATCTGATCACTTCCCTGCCCTTTAGTGGCTTCTGTTAGGTTCATGTTAGTGGTCCACATGTGTGCATTAGAATCACCTGGGAATTTTAAAAAGGCATTATCAATGCAATGCCTGAATCCCACCTCAGACCAACTAAAAAGGAGTTTTTAGACTGAGCCCCAAGTGCCAATCTTTTTGCCGAAATCTCCCCAGGCAATTTTAAGGTACAGCATGTTTTGGAAACCAGTCCTTGAAACTTCAAGTTCCAGGAGGGCAAGGGCCCTGTTTATCTTGCTTCGTACTCCATCCAAGCAACCATTACTTATCAAATAGCCCCCTTTATCTGGCACTGGAAGTAGGCGCTGGGCATGCAACTGGGAATGAAAATAAAGTCACCACCTACCTTCTAGAGGAGGAGAAGAAGAATACACAGGCAAACAAATACTGAATATTGATGAGTGCTGCCTGATGCAGAGGAGCCTTCCAATAAACACTCTCTTGAACGAATAACAGCTAACATTTATTAACTAACTTGGCATGTTTTTGGTAATATTACAAGTTTTGTACATTTATTAACCCACTTAGTCCTCACAACAGTCTTTAGAGGGAGTGCATTGTATTATTACCATCACAGATGAGGGAAGATGTTAAGTAATTTGGCCAAGGTCACATTGGAAGGAAGTGATAGGACCAGGCTTCGGAGCCCAAGAGGTCCGACCCCACTACCCACTCTCTAAACAGATACCCAAGTCAATCTCCATAAGTCCTGCAGACCTTAGCTTAGAGGCAACCTCTTCTAGCAAACCTCCTAGAACTGCAGTAGGGACATCCCCCCTCCCATCTGCTCTCAGATTCCATATTTCCCCTGAAGTCTCACATTTCACATTTGACATTCCCACCTTACTGCTCTACCCAGTGCATAGGGCAAGGATTGGATTTGGTGTACCCACAGATTTCCAGCACTCGGCAGAGGGCCTAGCATCTGGTAGACGATAAATGTTTATTGAATGAATAAGGTGTTCCTCATGGCAGGGCTCCCTTCTTACCAGCTGAAAGACAAGAGAAACACATTAGGTATCCAAAGCAGCAACCTTAATGATTTACCAGCCCAAATGAGTTTTCAGAGCCAGTCCAGATTTAAGCAAGGACGATTTACCTGTTAGACCAGCAAGCAAAATGTTGCATGTACTGCTTTTGCTGTTAGAGTTCACGTCGATTAGCCCTATGTGGAGATGACAGCCATAGATAGCAGTGAGAAGAGATGGTGGAATGTTTATATTGAGGGTGTGAGGACCCCAGGATGCATCTCTTGTGCACCTTTGGGCTAGAGATAAGGAAACAAATTTATACTACTAACTCCAGTTTTTCAGTAATGCCCACCCTGGTAGAGCTTGGAGGTCGCACCTGCCACCAACCTGCTTAATTGCACTGAGTCTTTTTCACTAACTTCTAGAAATAGAGATGCCCTCGTGTCCTTTGCCTTTAAATTATACTTGACCTTCACATGGTCTAAAGTATAGGATCTATATCATAGCATACGGCAATTTTAAAGCACTTCTATAAATGACTTACAACATTTTTCTGAAGTGAGATAAATAAAATTTATGTACAATGCCCCAGGTCCCCCTCATTTCCTTTAATCCTCTCTGAATTTTTGGAAGGGATTATGAAACCCTATGGCTTATAGGAATTTCCAGTGAGGTGTCCCCATGAATGCTGATTAATATTTGTGCACAGGCCCTCTATCAAAGAGGGAAAAATGTGGTTTATGAGGGAGAACAAGGAGGGAGGTCTTAAGGATTGAGGGCAAGGCAAGTATGTTTTATAATCTGAAAAATAGGTGCTTTTGAAATCAGATTTCAAAAAACACTTTGGGGCTGTGTATTAGGAAATGGGTAGTACTTCACTATAAAAACCCCTCTTTGGGTAGACTGTGGTCTCAGAAGCCACACACCCATGTATGGAGCAAGTCACATTTGGTGGAATGAAAGCAGGTCAGGGAGTATCACACACCATGGCCAGTCAGAGATTTCACATCAGACTCTTCAGAGTGCAGTTCCAGCCATGGGCCCTTCCTCTTGGTATTCTCTCAGAAAATCAAATTGACGGACCCCATGGAGGGGAGAGAGAAAAGCAATCGCTTTTTGTGAGCTTCTAGTTCACTCAAAGGCTGGATTGCTACAGGTCTTATGGCAAAGCAGAGAAAACAAGTGAAATTCTAAAATCAGTTTTAATCTTGAAAACAACCCTTTTGATCCATTTCTATCATCTCACTACATTCCCCACAGCTGCCATTCTCTTCATCCGATGGAGCATGAATTTTATGAGGACAATGAGTACCTTTCTAGCTTGCCTGCTGATGCAGACAGAGCAGAGGACTTTGAATATGAGGTAAGATTATTTTCACACCCCTTCATGTTTGTTCATGAAGTTATGGTTGAGGGGTTTTGCACAACAAAGAAAAATTTAACTTATTACTGTGAGAAATATTTTGCCTATTACATATTGAGGGTAAGTTCTTTTACGTATTGTTTGTTTGGGCTGTTTGTGTCTAGTATTTTAAATATACTGGAAAATATTTTTATAATATAAGCTTGAAAATAATTTGCTTGCATTTTTGTTGATTTTCATAAGTGGTATTAGGGCAGCCACTTTTTTTCTTTTTACTGTAATAAGGTAATTTCCAAGAAGAGTTTGGAAAAAAAATTATATTTAAAACCAAGATTGTGCTTCTATTTTCATTCATTGTAGGGTATTTTGATTTTAGTTGACAAACTAAATTGTTTTATATTAGGTATATTTTCTTTCACTTATTCAACATTCTCTTTATTTGTAACTCAAGTATAGACCATAAAAGTAGTTTCACTGACTTTCTAGAAAGAGAAATGGTCTAATGCCCTTTGTTATTTAGCCTTCACACCATATATGGTAGAGTACCTAGACTGTGATATACAATAATTCCAAAAGCCCATCGATTATTTAACAGCTTTCGCAAAAATTAAAGGATTTATCCTAATATTTCCTCTTCTGCTGCCGTCTATAAATCTTTGAAAGGTTTCAGACCACTCTGACATTTGGAAATAAAGTAGATTGGGAAGGTAAAAGAGCTTTGGTAAACAGGTAGAGAACCCATGATTATCTGCCCTTTTAATGCTTTAGATGATGTCATACAAGTTCAGCAAAATGTTCTTTTCCGTTTTACAACCTGGAAATCCTGAAATCTCTTCCCTTGGGAGGATCTGAAATCAAATAAGGCCGATTCCGTGAAGCTCACCCAAAGCAAATAGACGTTTATTTGAAATCTTCACCCCGCAAAAGTCATTGCTGGGGATTACCGAAATCATTTGTTTGATGATACCTAGCATCTGAGTAGATGGTTTCAGCATTGTTGTTGTTCCTGTTAATTTTTTATCCCTTTTCCATTAAGTTGATTGAAAAGTTTTATTTTTTAAATCTATTCAAGGACTGGTATGCACTGAAATATCCATTAAGTTTTGTCTTCTCATAAAAAACAAATTACAAAATTGAGTCACTAACCCAAATAATTCAAGATTAAATGATGTTTTCCTTTCAGCTAATGAATACTTTGGGTTTAGAGACTGGAATTACCTAGCTCACTTCAGCTTTTTATTTAGTTTGTGCCTTCAAGCTTTATTAAAAATAAATCTGTATTCGGAGGGTGGGCATGGAAGAAAGACTTGCTTAGGCTAGCAAGTTAACAGTAAAAATTATGCTAATTAATTAAAATATCATTGAATATTCCAGTGCAGACAGATTTCCTTACCTTTCTGTAGGGCTTACTGTAGCTGAAGCACATCCTCTTTTTTTGAACAATATAAATCTCTAATAGATGCCAGTCTTAGTATGATGACAGTGGTAAATGCTCAGACAGGTCCTCTGTAGCCTGTAATCTCAACTAATCACAGCATCATAGTCATTAATTTGCTGTCAGCTGTGATTCTCTTGCCGAAGGCGTTCTTTCTGAGTGATTGAAATAAGAATGTTCCTGTGAAATTTAAATAAGGAAGACGTTACTGTGACAGGCTTCAATCATGAGAAAGGATACATTTGAAAGCATCGTACATGGTTAAACAGAGGGGTGGAGGAGTGAGGGAGTATCCCAAGGATCATTTACCAGGTTTCAGAGAGAATAATGGTTCTACCTAGCACTCCTCAGTCTGTCCTGGTTACGAGGCAGAGTGGCACACACCATCCTTCACGGCTATGTGAGACTAGATGGTAAAATCTAGTCCACGGCTGTCAGCATTGCTGATCATTGTGGATGATTGCTGAGCATCGTGGATGCCACATTAAGTGGGGAGATTTCGAAATCACAGTCCCATCTTCTGCACTGTAGTACTTAGACGCACACCAGTCAAGTGCCTCTGTGACCAGCTAAGATGACCTCAGCTCCCTCAGAGCTCTGAGGATGCAATGGTCGAGCCCCTTCCAGGACTGCTTCTGTGCCTCTTAGAGAACATTACAGGAAACAGGACTAATGACCAAAGAGAACTTCATCTCAAAAAAAGATAAGATTTCTCCTCAACCTAGACGTGAACACACATCAGCAGGCCGTTGAAGAAGGTGAGGAAGGTTCCCTTTCCATCTGCTCTCATTCATTTCTACCTTCAGTAGTTAATGAGCACTTAAAATAGGCCAGGGGGGCACCTTGGTGGCTCAGTGGGTTAAGCCTCTGCCTTCCACTCAGGTCCTGATCTCAGGGTCCTGGAATCGAGCCCCGCATCAGGCTTTGGGCTCGGCAGGGAACCTGCTTCCCTTCCTCTCTCTCTGCCTCTCTGCCTAATTGAGATCTCTATCTGTCAAATAAATAAATAAAATCTTTTTAAAAAAGATTTAAAAAATAGGCCAGGCTCTTATCTACGTATGCGATTGATGAAGCCCCTGCAGGGGCAGCTTAACCTGTAGGGAAACAGGAAAGGCACCATACCGTCTCTTCCAGGATGGGCAGGGCCAATGGAGAGCAACTGCGTGGGTAATGGAGAAAGGAAATGCATGGTGTTGGAACCGGGTCTTGCTGTCTTATACAAGGAGGTCTGGGAAGGCCTCTCTCATAGGAAACTTAAGGAAGTAAGAGAGCAGCCACGCAGGAAGGGCAAGTACAAAGGACCGGAAGCAGAAGCATACCCAATGTGCTTGAGGAACAGCAGAGGCCAGTGCTCTAGCAGCCTGGACAAGGAGGAGAGTGGAAGGAGGAGAAGCCAGAGGGAGGAGGGGCTTATCTTGAGGCACCTTTCACTGTCCCCGTGAGGATGGGAAGTTGCTGTAGAAGAGCTGAAATCCTAGCAAGATTCCTCTGATTGCCAGAATGAATCTGATGGTTGCAGGGGGATTGGCGGGGTGGGAGTGTTGGGGGTAGGAAGCAAAGGCTGCAGCAGCATAGTCAGGCAAGCCAAGGTGGATGCCCGGGGTTAGTGAGGCAGAAAGGGCTGAGGCATAGTCTGGAAGGACAGCATCCATCCCTGGGCACAGGGTTTTGTCTAAATGTCCATGTTTCCATCATTTGCCTCCAAGCTGCAATTAGATTTGGGCTAAAAACAGGGTTTTCCTTCTGACTTCTAAAAAAATAAAATATCATAGGCTGAAGGGAAACACAGCTTCTGGCATCTGCTGGAACTAGCATAATAAACCCACTCTTTAAAAGATAGGAAGTCCACAGAACTGCATTTCTGAACTTGCTAAAATGCCAACTGTGTAACTGTAGAGGCCCCTTTGTAAAGACCTACTTGCTATGGACTCAGTGAACCAAAGCTGATCTGTCTATCTTGTGCCTACATATTTAGGGACTTTGAGTGCCTGGATTATTGACCCAATAGACCAAAACAGATCTGACTATCTTGTAAATACATATTTAGGGACTTTTTAACATGCAGATTATTGCATTGATAGACTGTAACAGCTCCCTTCAGAGCCATGATAGGCAGCAAATGCTTCTTTGGAGATATTATAGTCAGCGTGTCAATGTTATGGTGATTCTGGTGCGTTAGGGACCTCTATGAAATTTTAATGACACCCATATCTCACCATGGCCTATCACCACTTTGCCTAGGAAAATTATTTGACTGGCTTTAAAATTTCCTCACTGTGCTCCAGAAAAGTCTCAGAGGACCAGTCTGCATTAAAAGACTCGCAGCTTTAAGTATGTTCTCTTCTATAAATGATGGCCCTTGTTCTCTAATTAAAAATGATAAAGGATTTTAATTTTATTTGCCAGAGAAATAATAAAAATATCAAAATTTAAATAATGCACCCATCCTAAGAGTCAGGGTGCCCTGTACAACTGATATACTACTGAGGATTAAGTATCTTCTCTTCTTTATTTTCAACTTTGTGCACTTTTTTCCTAGAGCCAGCTAAAGGTTGAAATAAATCATAAATAGCCCTTAGCAACTCAGAGTCAGATCTCAAATCCAGCCTCTACTAGAAATAATTTAAAGGGAAAGGCTTCAAGAAATATAGAGCCCTTTCATCCAACCCCTAATAAAGATATGTTTGCCCCTTCTGGAGTGCAGGGAAGATGCTGAATTTTCTGCAGCATTTACCATTAACTCTCAAAAGTCAGTATGCTAGAGAGGAGTCAGAGAAGTAATATTAGACTAATAGTAAAGTCCAACATTTTGATAGCATAAAACATCAGGTTAGCCAAGACAAGCAAATAATTTAAGTAGCACTTCGAAGTCTGGTGGTTTTCATCACTTAGAAATGCCACTCAAAACCATTTCTACTCCTGCTCCTGAGATTAGGCTAAATACCCAAGAACCTGAATTAAGTGTACATCAAGTTCCCCTTCTGAACACATGGTCATCAAAATGAGAAGGAATTTAGAAGTTGGCTTGAAGAGGTGTTAAGAGTAGAAGGGTGAGGAGGACAAGTGTTTGTTAGGGTTCTGTGTATATATCAACTGAAAACCAAATTCAGGCTCCTATGTAGAAATAGGAAAAAGCATTTAGCACATTGATTAGGTTCTTCTTGACAATTCTTACGCAAAGTATAATAAACCCTGTGCTACACTGAAAAAGGTCATTTTGCAAAATTTGTTTTCCAGACCTGGATCCCTGTGAATAGGTGCAGAATATTTGTGACAATCTCTGTAGATAATCTCTCCTGTACATAGTTAAAGAAAAGAGAATTATGAATCAAGGAGATGGTCATTCAAAAAAATAACAAGAGGAAAATATTAACTAGATTTCAGCCATATTTTTCGAGCAGCTTCATGACTTCACGTGAAACAAACTTAGAGAAAAATTCATGTGCGTGTGTAGAACTTGGTGGCTCCTCTCTAGGCTGTGAGGGCAGAGACCTTATCTGTTTGCCATCACATCACATCACCCATTTCATAGTAGGTGCTCATATTTGGTGAATGAACAAAGGAGGATTCCCATTGTTGTCTGCATGGACCAACTTTTGAGCAATGCAGTCCCTTTGTACCGTTTTGTACAAGGGAATTGGAAAGGAACCTGGGACCACCGTGCAGTTACAACAGATATCCTCTGTCTTTCTCATAGGTATATGTTCCTTTTTTATTAAGTTCATACCTCTCTACGATGTCTCCCTATTTGCTGCACACCCACTCCCAGTCTCTGGAAACCATCTTTTAACTCTGACCCTCTGTTTCTGTGAGTTTGACTTGTTTTTTCTTTTTTTTAGACTCCACGTAAAATGATACTGTGCAAATTTATCTTTCTCTGACTTCTTTCGCTCAGCGTAATGTTCTCAAGATCCATCTCTATTGTAGCAAATGGCAGGATTTCCTTCTTTCTCATAGCCACACACACACACACACACACACACACACACACACACATACAAACCACATCTGCTTTATCTGTTCATCCACTGACAGATACTTAGTTGTTTCCGTATCTTGGCTGTTGTGAATAGAGATATTTATTTTTTATGTCAAGTGTTCTCTAATCCAAGCATCATTTTTGTTTCAGTTTAATACTTCTAAAGAAAGGTCCAAAATGCGGGAGAATGAGGAGAGATAAGTAATGAAATAGAATTTTAATGGTCTCCATGTAAATTCATTCCTGCTGATTATCATCTTATAAGAATCTCATACTTGATATGAATTTGATATATTCCCTAATCCATCCCAGTACTTCCTTTATAACTTCCTCACCAAGGGATCATCCCACAAATTTATGAAACACAACAATGGACAGAGAACTGAGAGCCTCCCTAAGTAGCCAATCGTGACTCTGATGGTCTCTGGGAAATGTGTCAAGGAGTTTGAAAACCAGTGCTGGAAAGAATATGTTTGGTGCGAGACAATATTTATAAAGAGATGATAATATTATCCATATGTGCATTGGATATTAGGGAAAGGAGAAAATAATGCATAGAGTGTGAAAGTGTAGCATTTTCAGAATTATTTTGATTCACTGTGTGCTTTATATTTCACCAGTCCCTTTTATTCCACTTGTTAGTCACATTTTAGAATTATTAATGAAATATATGAAATAATTTTATACCACTTACCACTGGGGCAATAAAATCATCCATTTAAAAAAATCACCTTAATAGGTTTCATTCTTGTGGGAAATTTATTGAATTGAAAACCGATCTAGGTGAAGTGTGAAAATATTTTTATTACTTAAACATTTAAGATAAGATGGTATTCTATCAGAATTGGCTCATTGAAGTATCTATTCATGACACCACCATTTTCTCAAGTTATAGCAGATTAAAATCTTAGTCATGGAAGGCAACCCAGAAGTTGTCATGTAGTGGGGCTTGTATTTCTAGACCCTCTGGGGCACGTTTCTTCTTCAGTGCTTCCTCCCTTGTATAGGAGATTATCTCCAGGCTCTTTATTGGTCTCCTGGGCTCAGTTCCCTAACCTCTGCAGTCCATCCATTCACCAATTCCTGCCAGACTAGCCCTTCTCAAACTAAGTTCTCACTGGATCAGTCCCCTATTCATCATCTTGTATGACTCTACTCCTTGTGTTAACTCTAAAATTATCTGCCTGGCACCAAAGGTCCTTTGTATTCTATCACCCTCCTACTTTTTCAAGCATCTTGGGGTCAAACTCTGCAGCACAGCAATACTCAGAGAAAGCTGGGTACTTTCCTTCCTTTACACCTTTACCTATGAGAATTTCTGTCCCTCAAATGCTTTCCTCACACTGTCCCACGACAGAACTACCATATCACATTCTATAATTTTTCTTTGCATTATGCCTTGGGTTATAGTTATTTATGTACATATCTTTTTTCTTCTAAATAGTTTGTCTTCTTTAAAGAAGTGACCACTTCTAAGTATCTTTGTATCACTGGGAGAGCCTACCTTCCATATACCTTAGCACACAGTGGGCATTCAGAAATATTTGCTTGAGGAGTGAATAAATTACTGACATTGCTGCTACTGTTCTTATTTTGTAAGTCTCCTGAACACAAATACAAAAGGTGAAATGGTGGGGAAGAGGGAGAAGAGAGCTGACAGAAAATAGAAATTTGAAATAAAGTGTGAAAGTCTTTGATTTTCTCTTAATATTTCAATTAACAGTCTAGTAATTGGAGTAAATGAATTTAAGTATACACTCATGCCAGACTATAAAAATAGAAAATTTGGATTTTGTGTTTTTGTTGCCATTCTAACAAGAATATGCATGTTTTACCTCACACTTAGAAACTGGAGAACCCTACTAAACAGACAAGCTGATTTACATAGGTAAAGAATGACCAAAATTCAACTCCCTGGTAGGATAACCATACATGCTGCTATGCCCTAAACTATCCCCATATATGACTAAGTTCTACTTCTTTTTTAAGATTTTATTTATTTATTTCACAGAGATCACAAGTAGGCAGAGAGGCAGGCAGAGAGAGAGAGAGAGAGAGAGAGGAGGAAGCAGGCTCCCTGCAGAGCAGGGAGCCAATGTGGGGCTTGATCCCAGGACCCTGGGATCATGACCTGAGCCGAAGGCAGAGGCCTTAACCCACTGAGCCACCCAGGTGCCCCCTAAGTTCTACTTTAATTATGAGTAGCACCATCTTTCTTTCATCTTCAAAAATGTCCTAGCTATATACTACATTATAGGTTGACTTAGTTTCAGTACTTGAACCTTAGTTGAGGCTGAAACTTTGTAATCACACTTTATATAATCCTAAAATCCCAAGCAGAGGTAACTCAGAATTTCTTAATTTGAAAACCCATATTTATAAAATTGAAGGATTTTCCTAAGTTGTGATTTTCTATTTAAAATAAGTTCTCTATGAGAAGTGACTAGAAAGAAATAGCCATCAAAATTGTTGTAATTCTTTTAGATTTCTTACTGGAAGAAATTATATTGGGGCACCTGGGTGGTTCAGTGAGTTAAGCGGCTGCCTTTAGCTCAGGTCATGATCTTAGAGTCCTGGGATCAAGCCCCACATTAGTCTGTCAGTCTCCCTGCTCCGCTGAATCTGCTTCTCTCTCTCCCTCTGCCTCTCCCCCCAGCTCTTGCGTGTGCTCTCTCTCAAATGAATAAAGTCTTAAAAAAAAAGAAATGAGATTAGTATTATTGTTAATCTGTTCATGGAATTTCATAAAATACATATTAAGCCCATCTATCTTTCACCTCACTGATTATGATAACACTAAACTTTATTTCCTAAGAAAACAATGAAAAGCAATTTAACCTTCCAAATTGGTTATTAAACTACTAGAAATCTAGATATAAGATGAAGATTCCTTCTACTACGTATATGAATTTTATGAAAATCCTGACATCCAATTTTTGTTCAAAGATACTCATGATACACATTCAGATGATTGCTTTGCATTACTAAAAGGTGTTAGAGGTTGTGTTTAAGGTGAAAATTTGCATGTCAAATCATATTCCCCAATATCTCCTATTCTGCTTTCAAAGAACTATTTTCAAAGGAGCATAGAAAGGAGAGCTGGCTTTTCACTATAAAGCAAATTCCAGATAAGGATTCCAATGTTCCCTCCAGAGGAAATATGATCTAGTTGAACATGTCCAAACAAGGAATGTGGTCCCAGTTCTAGCTCTGTCTGTTAAAGGGACCACTTACCTCCTGAGTCATAGGACACTCACATGTGAGTTCCATGGGGATACCAATAATATTTGGAATGATTTGTCTCATCTGGTCCACCCATGTAACTCACTTGAGCAAAATGAGACAAACCCATAGTCAGATCCTTAAAATTTGACAATTATTTTAATATTTCAATCCTATCAACCCCCATTTTCCAGATTTTTATAGAGAGCATACACACTTGAGGACACATATTGTTCTATGTCTAGTACCATACTTTACCAATGGGTAGAAAGTAGCACACCTCTCCATATTATCTCTGACTTTAGCTTTAGTGTTTGGAACCAGCTGACCCATAAATATTTGCCAAGGTGAAATGGCAGATGCGGGCTGTAGGCACTATAAATTATTTTATTTAAATACAGTGTTTATTTTTTTAATTAGAAAAATATAGAAAACAATCCCAGTTTAGATTTTTTTCCCACCAAATTACTGTCTTTGAAAAAATTTTGGAATCTTTAAAGAGGATGTGTTTTATATTGGCATGACAGTTCTCCCCTTTCTCCTTTAGACTTAAGCTCTTGGCAATGCTCTGGTCCATTATTATACAGTGAGTTCACTGGTATTCTCTATGTATTAAATAATCAAACTTGATATAAATAAAAGAGACTCTTGCGTGATCAATATAGATAGTGTTATGAGCCAAAGATTATAGTAAATCCAATATATGTATTTGAAGTCCAAAATAAAATTTTAAGTACCATTTTCTGCAGTTGTACCATTCGAGGTAACCACAGTTAACACTTTGTGTGTTTCACATTGTCTTTCCTATATAACTAAAATTTCATCCTTTTGTTGGGTACTTACCTTTTTTTCCCGGGTTTCTTAGCTATAGGAAACTAGAGTGATCTGCATCATGCACGAAACTTCATCTGCATTTTATTTTTTCTAGCTTTATTGAGATATAGTTGGCATATAACATTGTATAAGTTTAAAGTATTCAACATGATGACTTAATATATGTATATGTTATGAAATTATAACTGTAATAAGATTAGTTAACACCTCTATGTCTCACATAATTACCTTTTTGTGTGTGTATGGTGAGAACATCTAAGATCTACTCCCTTAGCAACTTTAAAGTATATAATACAGTGTTGTTAATTAAAGTCAGAATGCTGAATGTGAGATTCTCAGAACTTATTCATCTTAGAGCTGGAAATTTTAACTCTTTGACCAATATTTCCCCATTTTCCCCAATTTCTGGTCCCTGGCAACCATGGTTCTACTCTGTTTTTGAGTTTCAACTTTATTAGATTACACCTATGAATGAGAATGCAGTATTTATCTTTCTTCGTCTGGTTTATTTCATTTAGCATAATGTCCTCGAGGTCCACACATGTTGTTGCAAATGACAGGATTTCCTTCTTTTTATGGCTGAATAGTGTTCCATTGGAGGTGTATATCACATTTTCTTTATCCATTCATGCATCAATGGATGCTTACATTGTTTCTGTGTATTGGCTATTGTGAATAAGACTGCAATGAACATGGGAGTCCTGATATTTCTTCAATATCTTGTATTCATTTACTTTGGATATATATACCCAGAGCAGGATTGCTGGACTATATGGTAGTTCTTTTTCTTAAATTTTTGGTCCTCCACACTGTTTTTCATAGTGGCTGTACAGTTTCCATCCCCACCAACAGTGCACTAGGTTTCCTTTTCTCCACTTCCTCACTAACATACTTGCTAGGTTACATGTTTCTAGGAGGTTATTCATGTGTCTTCTAGATTATCCATTTTGTTGGTGTATGATGGTTCATAACAATCTCATGATCCTTTGTATATCTTGGTCTCAATTATGATGTTTCCTCTTCCATATCTGATTTTATTTATCTGAGACTTCTCTCTTTTTTTTCTTAGTCTAGCTAAAGGTTTGCCAATTTTCCTCATCTTAAAAAATCAGCTATTTTCATCTATTATTTCTATTGTTTTTCTGATCTCTATTTATTTCTGCTAAGAAAATGGCTAACTTTGGTCTCAGTTTGTTCTTTTTCTAGTTCCTTGAAGTGTAAAATTAGAGTGTTTATTTGAGTTCTTTCTTTTCTTAATGTAGGCATTCATCACTCTAACTTCCTTCTTAGGACTGCTTTTGCTGCATCCCATAAGTTTTGGCATGTTGTATCTTCATTTTTTTTTAATAATTTTTTTATTTTCCTTTTGAGTTCGTCTTTGACCACTGGTTATTCAGCAGTGTGTTTTTTAAATTTTCACATATGTGTGAATTTTGCAACTTCCTCCTGTTATTAATTTCTAGTTTCATACAATTTGGTCAGAAAAGATACTTAATATGATATCAGTCTTCTAAATGTGTTAAACTTGTTTTTAAAATTAATGTATAATCTGTCCTGAGGAATATTCTGTGTATGTTTGAGAAAAAAAGTGCTACTGTTGGATCAGATGTTCTGTATATGTGTATTAGGTCCGTTTGCCCTAAAATATATTTTAAGTACAACGTTTCTTTACTGGTTTTCAATATTTCAATATTTCCTTACTGATTTTCAGTGTTTCCTTATTAGTTTCTTATTAATGATCTACCCATTGTCAAAAGTGGGATGTTGAAGTCTGTATTAACTGTATTGTTGTCTGTTTCTCCCTTCAGATGTGTAATATTTGCTTAATATATTTATGCTCTAGAGGCACCTGGGTGGCTCAGTGGGTTAAGCCATGGCCTTCGGCTTGGGTCATGATCTCAGGGTCCTGGGATTGAGCCCCACATCGGGCTCTCTGCTCAGCGGGGAGCCTGCTCCCCCCCCCACCTGCCTCTCTGCCTATTTGTGATCTCTCTCTCTGTCAAATAAATAAATAAAACCTTTAAAAATGTATATGTATACTTATACTCTAATGATGAGTACATATTAAATTTACAGTTGTAATATCCTGTTGATGAATTGACTGCTTTATTGTTATGTAATGACTTTCTGTGTCCATTGTTACAGATTTTGACACAAAGTCCATTTTATGAGATATAAATATAGCTACTCTTGATCTCTTTTAGTTTATGCCTGCATAGAATATCTTTTTCCATTCTCTGCTCTATGCCTAAGTATGTCCTTAAAGCTGAAGTGAGTCTCTTGTAGGCAGAATATATATAGTTAGGTCTCTTGTTTTTTAATCTAGCCAGCCACTCTCTGCCTTTTGAATGGAAAATTAATCCATTTACATTTAGAGTAATTATGGATAGACAAGGATTTAGTTATGTCATGTTATTGTTTTCTGTCTTAGAGATCTCTTATTCCTTCTTCCTCTCTTGCTGACTTCCCTTGTGAACTAATGAATTGACTTTGTGGTGGAGGTAGAAATAAGAACAAAGAGACAAAATGTTTCTTAGCTAAGTATTTGACAAACATAAGATATTATAGTTGTTCTTGTAAATAAATAAGCACTGGGTCTCAGTTTCTAATCTCTGCACCCTCTTCCATTGCCTTTTTGTATTATTACTGCTTGTTCCCAATTTGGGCTCCCCTATAAGTCTCTGATATTCTTCAGTGTGGAGGACCTTGTCTTCCAAGTACCAAGCACATAGTGGACTTATTGAAACAATAACTAAATTTTAAATATACTTCCAGACTAGCAAATGTAAGCTTATATGACTAAGGAGGTTTAGAGTTACAGCTCTTTAGATGTTAATCATTTTTTCATATAGTTGTTTTATTTCTCAAATGAAATACTAAGGAAAGTATAACTTTTTCTAGTTAGAATTGGAACTTATTATTTACTGTTCTAATAAGCATACCTAAACATATCACATAGACACACACACACATACACACACACACACACACACACACACACACACATTGTCACAAAGCCTCTGACTTTGTCTTTTCATTGGCTAGTAGGGTGTTTAGAATGTGGTGATGAAGCAAATAAATATTTTGGCCCATTTTAAACCCAGAGAAAAATGTCAATTATAATAATGATGTTTACAGATGAAGCACTGGACAGCAGTATTTTTAAATACAATAAAAATATCTACACCATAGTCATTATAAATGGAATAGATTGAGAGAATGAATGCAAAAATGAATGGCACAAAGTTGGTAATCACTTTAATTGAACTGAGATATGATACTTAACTATATAATCGGATTTTAAATGACCAGATTTCATCTCTTAGGACAAAACATTTAAGGCAATATGTGTTTGTACTTGGTTGATGCAAGTTATAGAGTCCACTGTTTCAGAAGCCAGGCCTAATTGTGAGTTGAAGTTCTATAGCAGAAATTATTCACCAGCCAAAGTTTAAAATTTGATCAGTCCTACAAATACTCTTACCTGTGTTTTTATTTCATTGTCCTTGCCCTCTTGTAGATACTCCCTTTTTATATTTCTATTTGTTTTTCAGTAGCCAAACCTTGAAAGTTAAATCTGTAAATTTTTTTCTTTGTTATGAAAAACACATTGAAACCATTTGCTCTTTCACTTTCCTGAGACCAGGTTTTAAAATCTAGATTCCACCCAGTAGGAAATGAAGGCTTCTGTAGGAAGCAATAACAAAAGGGGGATTGCCATAAATAGCTTATTTTTAAGAAGTGTGCACTTTAGGGGCACCTGGGTGGCTCAGTGTTAATAGTTAAAGCCTCTGCCTTCGGCTCAGGTCATGGTCCCAGGGTCCTGGGATCGAGCCCCATGTGGGGCTCTCTGCTCAGTGAGGAGCCTGCTTCCTCCTCTCTCTCTCTCTCTGCCTGCCTCTCTGCCTACTTGTGATCTCTGTCTGTCAAATAAATAAATAAAACTTTTTTTTTTAAAGTGTGCACTTTAGAAATAAGAGCTCTCTTTTCAAATGTAAAAGGATATTAGTGTTCAGTTAATAATAAAAGTTGTTGGAGTTAGAACTTTAAAATAAAAATAGATGAACACATTTAGATAAAGAACAATTAAGTGGTATTTGGGCAGAAGAGAATTAAGATTAAGAAAACTTTGACATGGTGAAATTTGAACCACAAGAAGACCTTAGATGCACCCCTGATTACTTGACAAAGGAAACTGAAGCCCATAAAGGTTAAAAGACTCACCTACCATAGCTAATTAGTAACAGATACTAGACAAAAATTTCTTCTTTTTCATAAAAAAAAGATTTTTAATGATTATAAAAATAGTAGATATTCATTATTTTATTTTCTTATTCAAATTCCCCCTTGGCATGTAATTGAGTAGGTGTTCTTTCCTAGAGTGTATAATCATCAAGAGTATATAATATTTCACCTTCTCTTATAAACAAACTAAAATTAATATGTCCTATAAAGTGTGATTTCCTGTGGTTTATCTTATGAGAGAGGTCTAAAACCCCTGAATAACCTTTGGAAGGATAGTGTGTTTTCCAGAGGATGTTTATGAGTAATCAAAGGATCCATGGACAGCTGTTGAGCCTTTTTGCAGCCAGGAAGTTGATAATCCTTAAAAAACTTTTCTTCCTTTGGCTTATACATGAATACCTGCCAAATAAAGACAGTTGGGAATCCTTTTAAACAAAAGTTTTAAATATGCTTTAGGAACATAAATGAGCAAGGTAGTTGGGAAATTTAAAAGAAAACTGTGATTCCATGACTGAGGATATCACTAACTGGTCCCAGTTGGGAAGGATTTAATAGGCTTCCTATTTGCCTCTTTACAGAAATTAACATAATCTCTTTTTCCAAAATGAAAGCAAAAGGGACTTCTAACTTTGGTTTCTCTCCTTCAGATAATCCAGAGTTTCCTATTACTTACTTTTTTCTGTGTTGACTTGAAGGTTTAAATTTCCAAATGCTATGATTTTGAATTTTTCTACCTTAAATATTTTTAGTAATGAAATCTCATGCAATAAATCTGTTGTGGGATGGGTAAACAAGTTCAAAGACATAGAGTAATTCATAGAGGTGGTAGCACATGTGGATATTCAATTAGTTTTACTATCTGACTCTCATAGGAGGAAATGCATTAATACCACTTTTGCAAAAACCAGACTGGCTATTCCAGATTCTGGTTCTAATCTTTATGTGTGTCAAAAAGAAAGAAAGCCATACGTTCTCTCAAGGACTGTTCTCAGGTCCAGAGACATTACTTTTAGGGTCATTTCCTGTCATTTTTCTTAGTGATCTTGAACACATGCATAACTGTATAATAGCTATATAACAAAGTGTAGGCTTCCGTAATATAATAATGGTGATGGATCCATACTTGTTGGATATCAGATTACTCAACTGAAAAAGGTTCTAGAACATTTTCTGTCACCCGAAGTATTTTGTTTATATTCCAACTACATAAAATAAATTATCTTCATTAAGTCCTCATTTATTGTCCCCTATATGTGACCTACCATTAATTTGCAAGAAAACCCCTCAAAAAATTTGTTCCAACAAATCAAAGTCTGATTGTATTGCTCTGGTTGGAAGAAGATTATATTTAGGTGTATTTGGAATCAGCCTGAAGTAGGCTCAACTCAAACTCCACTGCACAATACTTCTGTGACCTCTCTGAGCCTCAGGTTCCTCAGCTGTGCAAAGAAGATAACATTAATATATGTTGTTGTTGTTATTGTTGTTGTTGTTTTTAAGTAAGTTCTATGCCCAGTGTGGGGCTTGAACTCATGACCTTGAGATCAAGAGTCACATGCTCTACCAACTGAGCCAGACAGGCCCAATAATAAGTACTTAATATTAAGTGAGATAATATATTAAACCATGTAGTACAATAGTTGCAATGGAGATTAGCTATATAGATAGATGGTTAGTCTATCATTTAGAATTAGAATCTTTGGGGAGTGTATACATTGCTGCAGCCACTATGGAAAACAGTATAAGGGTTCCTCAAGAAGTTAAAACTAGAACTATCCTATGATCCAGCAGTCCCACCTCTGGGCATATATCCAAAGAAAATGAAATCACTATCTCAAAGAGATTATTTTAGAAACAATCTAAGTGTCCATCATTGGATGAATGGATAAAGGAAATGTATATGCAGATGATGGAATAATTTTCAGCCATGAAAACAGAAGGAAATACCTAGTGCTCAGTGAGATAAGTAAAAGACAAACACTTACATGTAGAATCTAAAAGGGCCAAACTCAAAGAAATAGAGAGTGGAATGGTGGCTGCTAGGGACTGAGGGTTGGAGGAGATGAGAAGGTGTTGGTCAAAGGGCACAAACTTCCAGTTATAAGATGAATAAATTCTGAGGGTCTAATGGTGATGATAATTAACAGTACTGTATTATACACTTGAAAATTGTTAAAACAGTAGATCTTAAATGTTCTCCCCACCAAAAAAAAGAGGTAATTATCTGAGGTTTTAAGTAACCTTATTGTGGTAATCATTTCACAATATACACAAACCATCACATTGTACATCTTAAACTTACATGTTGTGTGTTATCATACATGTTTTCAGCATATAATATGTAACTATAAACTTTTTTCCAGCTTTATTGAGATTAATTATAAAGAGATTGATGATAAAGATTGATAATAAAAGTTGGAAAAAAGCTAAGAAAAAAATAAAATTGCACTCTAAGTCTTCAGTCCTTCTGCATGCAAATACTGATCATGGTACCTCCCATAATATACGATTAAACATGCAGGATTTTTACACTTTTATATTTTATTTTTAATATTCCACTAAATTTTGCTTTTAGAGCAAAAATTTTGAAATGACTTCCACTTCTACTGTGAAATGAAGATGTTTTCCTTTTATCTGTCCAACCCAGTTAAGTTCAGAAATACTTTTGAGCAATATATTTCAGATTCTATGTGAGCATTGGAGAGCCAAAAATAAATAAGACACTGACTTCCGTCAAGGAGCTCACAGTCAGCTGTGGAAACCGAAAGTCATATATAATTACACAACTGTGAGCCATGCGCTATAATATGCAGAAGTGGTACAGCGAAGCCAGTGACTAGCTCTTTGAGGAATGGTCAGAGAGGAAATGGTACCTGAGAAGAATTTTGAACAAGCAGACATTTAAGGGGGAGAGCAAGTACAAACACATGAGGGCATTAACAAGCCCAGCTGGTTCAAAGACCTGCATAGCTCAGTCCAATTAGAGAGTAAGTTTTGAGAAGTAAAGAAAGATTCAGGATAAGGCTAGACATTAAATGTGTAGATAGCTTTAGGTAGCATAGACATTTTCACGATATTAATTCTTCCAATCCATGAGCATGGAACATTTTTCCATGTCTTTGTGTCTT